>QJPP01000575.1:0-93489 GCA_003996215.1 Jaltomata sinuosa
GAGGACGATTTTTTTTTTTTGAATCGAATAAACAGGAGGGGGTTGTGAAAATGATGTGGCCGAGACTTCAGTTTCAAGTCGCCTACATATCTCGGGTCTTACGAGAATCAGGCCGTGTGTAGTTCTAGATTTAGAAACGGACGAGGCTTCTAGAGAAGGTATACAACCGAAATTTCGCACGAAGACGCAGTTGGCACGAGTCGATTAGATTTGAGCGATTAGCTGGGAATAGCACGCGAGCAACGGTCCCGTGTTGGTGATATAAGGACAAGAAAGGTTGTGTTTTGGAAGCGAATACGATGGTTAATCTCGTTTCCTGGCTTGTTCAGCTTTCTGTGCCTGTAATTTCTATTATAACTAGATAAAAGATTAACATTTAAATAATAAACAAAGTAAAACATGATGCAGGTTCCCTTTAAGACTATGGAAGGTTGCTTAAGACGGTAAAAAAAAAATGATGTCTTTAGCGATGATGTCTCAGGGTCATGATACGTAAAATTTAATCCTCGGGCCATGAAATGATGTCCGCGGGCCATGAAAATGATGCCTTTAGACGATGACGCCTTTGGAGCATGATGAGCAGAAAGTGAATCCTTAGGCCATGAAATGATGTCTGCAGGCCATAAAAATGATGCCTTTAGACTATGACGCCTTTGGAGCATGACGAGCAGAAAGTAAATCCTTAGGCCATGAAATGATGTCTGCAGGCCATGAAAATGATGCCTTTAGACTATGACGCCTTTGGAGCATGACGAGCAGAAAGTAAATCCTTAGGCCATGAAATGATGTCCGTAGGACATGAAAATGATGCCTTTAGACTATGACGCCTTTGGAGTATGATAAGCAGAAAGTAAATCCTTAGGCCATGAAATGATGTCCGTAGGCCATGAAAATGGTGCCTTTAGACTATGACGCCTTTGGAGTATGACAAGCAGAAAGTAAATCCTTAGGCCATGAAATGATGTCCGTAGGCCATGAAAATGATGCCTTTAGACTATGACGCCTTTGGAGTATGATAAGCAGAAAGTAAATCCTTAGGCCATGAAATGATGTCCGTAGGCCATGAAAATGGTGCCTTTAGACTATGACGCCTTCGGAGCATGTTAAGCAGAAATTAAAGGAAGCATATCTGTTTTGAGTGGCATATCGTGACGTTTGATAGCTTCTGAATAATTTGTACCATGGCAGCTTGTCGTGATTCGATGCGGTCACGGGCTTAATGCAATCTCGGGCACAATGCAATTTCGGGCACAATGCGATTCTTGGGCCAATGCAATCTTGGGCATAATGCAATCTCGGGCCAAAATGCAATCTCGGGCTCAAATGCACTTTTCGGGCAAATATAATTCTCGAGCCAAATATAATTCTCAGGCTTAATGCAAGCTCGGGCCAAATGCAATTCTCGGGCTCAAATGCAATCTCGGGCATGATGCAGTCTCGGGCCAAATGCAATCTCGGGCCAAATGCAATTCTCGGGCATGATGCAGTCTCGGGCCAAAATGCAATCTCGGGCCAAATGCAATTCTCGGGCTCAAATACAATTCTCGGGCTTAATGCAATTCTCGGGCTTAATGCAATCTCGGGCCAAATGCAATTCTCGGGCTCAAATGCAATTCTCGGGCTTAATGCAATCTCGGGCCAAATGCAATCTCGGGCCAAATGCAATCTCGGGCCAAATGCAATTCTCGGGCTCAAATGCAATTCTCGGGCTTAATGCCATTCTCGGGCTTAATGCAATCTCGGGCCAAATGCAATTCTCGGGCTCAAATGCAATTCTCGGGCCAAAACATGCAATTCTCGGGCTTAATGCAATCTCGGGCCAAAATGCAATCTCGGGCACAATGCAATCTCGGGCCAAATGCAATCTCGGGCCAAATGCAATCTCGGGACAAATGCAATTCTCGGGCTCAAATGCAATTCTCGGGCTTAATGCAATTTCGGGCCAAATGCAATCTCGGGCCAAATGCAATTCTCGGGCTTAATGCAATTCTCGGGCTTAATGCAATCTCGGGCCAAATGCAATTCTCGGGCTCAAATGCAATTTTTCTTTGAGGGGATAGAGTAGCTTAGCTTTCTTGCCATATTTTGATGACGGTGTTTGCCTTGATGATGCTGAGACAATTCTCGGATTTGTACCTGTTAGTTCTGCGTTCAAAGAAAAATTGTTAATTTGTAAAAAGGGGAGGTTGATTTGTGCATCTGCTCTTGGGTGCATCTGTCCTCCTTGTTATGTGTCTGCGGGCCGTCGCCCTCTCTTCGGGCACTCGCTCGCGCAGATAAATGAATGATCTTTGAAATAGAATTTTGAGATAACTTGCTTTGAAAAGGGAAGTCATAACCCGTGACATCTTATTGTCTTTGCGTTTGGAGTGCAGCTCCGATGAAATTTTTGAGGGTTCTCAAAAATTTCTGCCCTAGTGCAGAACTTGTCTCTCGGCTAGAAGATTTTGTAGAATGAGCGATCGCTTGCTGCGAATTTTGAGGTTCCCTCAAAATTTCCTGCCCCAGTCTTACGATTCATGGTAATAATTTTCAGATGGAATTTTTGAGATCCTCTCAAAAATTCTGCCCCAGTTATAATGCTTGATAGAGGGAAAATGAAAGGTTTTATTATGATAAGACCGAACTCCATAGGAGTGCCTACGTATCCCTCTTAAACGGGAATCAGGTCGAACGTAGTTCCACTACAAGGTAAGGCAACATAACAGAGATAACTTTCTCTTAACTTCTCAGATGAAGTATCTTTTGACAGCGTCGGAATTGATAGGTTTGGGCCACACTTCACCATCCATTTCTGCTAGCATGAGTGCTCCTCCTGTCAGAACCCGATGGACCATGTAAGGACCTTGCCAATTTGGTGCAAATTTTTCTTTTGCCTCGTCTTGGTTTGGAAAGATCCGTTTTAGGACAAGTTGCCCCGGTGTAAAATGCCTTGGTCTGGCCTTCTTGTTGAAAGCTTTAGCCATTCTATTCTGATAGAGTTGACCATGACAAATTGCATTTATTCTCCTCCCATCAATGAGTGCCAGTTGTTCCATTCGTAAGATCAGCTCATCACGGTCTCCACCAACACTTTCCGAGACTTCCTTATTCTTACTAGCACTATTGTCACCCATTTTATCCTTTCTTTCACGATTTGGACTCGGAGAGGGAGGAGGAGGAGTCCCTTTTGATCTAGTATGATATCCCAGCATACACAAATCAACCTTTGGGAAGGGGGTAAGAGTAAGACAAAATTAACAGAAATCAAGTTAGTAGTAAGATATTTATTCTAAAGATAAACACATTGGTTGCGAAAAAATAAACGTCCTAAATGCAAGGGGCCTCGTTGAGCCAGAGGTTGGCCTAAAACGACACATATATGATTCAGAACATTTTAATCCAAGCCAAGCTTTAAATATTAGTCAGAGTTTAGAGTCAGATAATAAACGAAGTAAACCATTTATTAAATCAAATTTTGATCTACTATGATTCTTTGCGGAAATGAAAAAACAAGAAAGTAAAGCTAGGGGAAAGCGAGATGTCAAGGGAAAATCCTAAATTCAGAAGCCTCTATTGTACTGGTTCAGAGATCTTGGATCAACTTGTGCCCACATTGCAGGAGTGATATCATAATGACGATTCGACAGCTTCCGTGCCCAGGTGGTCTCTTTTATCAAAGAGGTCAGGAAATCCAAGGACCGACGAATCTCTTTACCATGTTCTTTCTTCATATCTTCCCACCATCTCCTTAATTTGTGGGGAACACCCACAACCATCCTAGTGTTGGAAAATGCCGGTGTGCCTTCCATTCTACAGCTTGAAAGAGAAACAAAACAAACTTTTCTAAACTTCTTTCATATTAAGCTGGCTTGGATTAATTTGTCATGATCACTTAGCACATAAGATGATTATTTGTCTTTGGATTGATGGGAATCCTTCGACAATAAGGAGGCTGCTAATTTCGCGGATTGGCTCCTAGGGCCAAACCGCTTATGGCTGATGCATGCATGACTTATATAAAGGGGTAGATACAACACTATCCTAAGTTTCTGAGATTTGGATAGACACGGGCTCAAGGTTTTCTATGCGAGGAGGCACGTGGTCACACGGTAGCAAAACTATCCGCTCACCCCACGTTTATGCCAACTCTCTAAAATGGGTATTTGAAAGAATTTTGGAGAAGTGCAAAGGCACAACTCACGTGTATAGTGTGTGAAAGTGTGAAGTTCCCAAGTGGGAGAGATATGAGCGGAATGACAGTTATGGAAAGCGGTAACAAGTAGCATACAAGGAAAAACAGTAACACATGAACAATTTAACAAAACAATAACAACATAAATAAAGCAGAATCAAGAAATAAGAGTAAATAAATAAAGGGAAAGGAATAAATGCATCATGAGATATACTAGACAAAAATAAATAAATAATAAACTAATCATGAAATACTAGTAAGAAAACACGTAAGGAAAATAAGAAAAAATATTAAACATGAAACAAATTTGATTATTTAAGAAAACAAAAAAGGGAGAAAGGAAAAGGGGTAATCATAAATTTAAAGAAGAAAAAAAACAAATTCAATCCTATAAAGGTAACAAAAACAAAGATAAATAAACACGAAATCCCACATAAAATACAAACCCGTAATGGTTAGAACCTAAATATCCCCAGCGGAGTCGCCATTCTGTCGCGCCCCGTTTTCCTCGCGGAAGAGCGGGTTTCCACGTGACAACTCTCTTTTGGGCAAGAGAGCGTGAAGAGTCGCCACCTAACGAATTAAAGGCGCGTTAGGGCGCCGTCCTAACTAACTATGATTAAATTAGATTTTTAGTCTACGCAACCAGAGAATCGGGTAAGGGTTCAAGTTACCTCGAAAGGAAGGTGTTAAGCACCTTTCGAGGTCCACAAATGTGGGTCCCTGCCGGATTCGTTATTTATGTGGGAATAAGTGATAAATAATAGGTCGATTAATTAAACTAAAACTATATAATCAAACAAGTAAGACTTTGTTTAAAACAAGTATTTAAGCCAATTTAATTACTAAAATCTTAAATGAGAAAATCATGCATGAGTTAACGCAATAAATAAATAAGCGAAGAAATCAGATAAGCGAGAAGTCAGAAGTGACGCAATGGTATAGGAAAAGAGATCTAATTACTAAGTGACCTAGTTGACTACCCCAAACAAATAGAAAGAAACAAACTTAGGTTAATTTAACCTATTCGGATCAGCGCCCGGCTTATTAACGGAGACAATTCCAAAGATATTGTCGTATTCTGCTCGGGTCAATTTCCATCATATCCGTCTATCTACCCGCCTAAGTTGGTTGTTAAAATTGTTATTGACCTAAAAGCGCACTAGAAAAAATGAAAAGACTAACGCGTCTTAAGATGCCTACCCGTCCCAACTTAGCGTCCAAGAGGCGTTTGGACTTACTATTTGGGTATGGGACTAGACAAATAAAATCTTAGGTTTCCTAATTAGACACGGAAAAGCGTCAAGCAAGAACACCTTTAAACAAGTAGCACATAACAATCTCAAACATGCCTCTTAATCATTTAAAGAAGATACAAGGTGATTCAACACAAAGGATACTTTTAACCTATAGGCATGATCTCTAAAGATTAAAACATGCAAAAGAATTGATTATTCATATCCCATAAGCAAATTTAACATGCTAACATAAGTTTAATCCTATAAGCATGGTATCTAAATGTGTTAACATGCTAAAATAAGTTTAAATCCTATAAGCATGGTAACTAAATGATTTGACATGTTGAAAGCTGATTTTAATATGCTGAATTAAATTTAACAGATTTAAACATGCTGAAACTGATTTAATATGCTGAATTAAATTTAACGGATTTAAACATGCTAAAACTGATTTGCTTACGGGCCTGAATTTAAACATGCTGAAACTGATTTTAATATGCTGAATTAAATTTAACATAATTGAACATGCCGAAAGTGACTTTAATATGCTGAATTAAATTTAACAACTTTAAACATGCTGACACTGATTTCAATATGCTAAAACAGTTTCAACGTGCTGAATCCTAGAGTCATAATTTCTAGTCGTGGTATATGCAGAAACTGAATTAACCCTATAGGAGTGCTATCTAAAATACGCAAAACACTGATGCTAAAATCTATTTTAAACTACACCTGATTCTGATTTTGTTTAAAGATGAAGCGGATTTTAAACATGGTAACTAACTTTATTATTTATATGCTGAAACAAGTTTTAACATCCGAATTGTTACCTATATTATTTTAAAGATGCCTAAACTGATGTTAACATGCTAAAACAATGGCCAAATAATTTTAGAAGGCCGAAATGAATTTGACTTATAGGCGTGATTTCTGATTTTAAGACTTAAAACACGTCTTCTAACAAATAATATTAATACAACTCCTATAGGCATAATTTCTAACAAACGAGATTAATGGAAATCCTATAGGCATGATTTCTACGGTTTACAATTAAAGCAAGTAGCACGTAGTTTGCCCCTCCCCCGTAGCAGCCCCCTAAAGTATTTTATTACATTATCAGAGTTTATACAATAAATTATTACAGACCCAAATGAGTAAATATGAAAGCATAACAGAATTAATAAAATCTAAGTTCTAAAAAATCTCCCAGTCCCGGGCAACTCTTCACTGCGTAACCTGTCAAATATAACATAGGATTCGGAGGATCCTAATATGACCCATAGAACTACCATTGACATTTCAGAGTTCCTGAGAATCTCACGGATTCTAGGCAGTGCTTATGTCAGGGCATGGGAATACATTAGGACCTCCGTATTCCACAAAATACAACGAAAACAAAACCGAGCCAGAAGCAAAGGTGATCACATAAACCAACCAACAATAAGAAAGAATTAACTAGTCTCTTTTGCGACTAGTAGTAGCCTATGATTAAGGAACATATCAAGCCAACATGAAGCAGATTTTAAGTATACATCAAAGATATACATAGAACAAACATAGATGAACATAGGCAAACTAAAGTACACGTTCTAAACCATTAGTAATCACACGTATGAATTAAAGTATGCATCGATAGAAACTAACCAGTTAACCGCAAACAAACAAGAGAATACTCGAAGTCCCACACTTAGTAATCAGTCAACTTATCAGCCAAGAAGAAGAATTCTAAAATATGAGAGTGAGTAGTTTGTAAAGTCTGTCCAAAATAATGAAAAGGATGACTACTTTTATAGTGGAAAAATAAGACTTGAGTTAAGGAAGGAAATAATTTTTAAGAGTGAATTAAGGGAACTCTTTTACCTTAATTAGTAGTCGGATCGATTAGCACCAATTTATCACAAAGAAAAGTCATTTAAAGAACAAGAATATTTTGAAAATCAATCATGGGAATTATTTTCCTTTAATGGGTCAATAGAAATCAATTAGCAGGACAAACATATTTTAAAATTGTCACAAGATGATATATGTAAGGAAGGAGAGAAAATCAGTTCCAAATTACCACAGACAAAGATAAATTCAAATCATCACAGATTGCTAAAATAAACAATTACTAAGACTAAAGGAAAATATCAATCATGCTCAGTTATAGATCAAATTGACAGAATCAGTCAATGAACAAAATTATAGCTTTGTCAAATAGGGAAAAATAACAAAATTTCTCCGACATGGGTACGAATTACGTTCTAACAAACTAGTAAACAGGATATGGTTCAAAGTGTAGAACATAATGCTGAAGCCATGGACGAGAGTAAAATAGACAAGTCCAGTCGCTTAGAAATCAAATTCGACATACAGATGGCTCACAATAATCAAAACACACAAGGAAAACACATATACTTGGAATTCCAGAATTAAGTCTAAAGTAAAGGTTTGTAAAATCAGGTTTTTTAACATGATGTATAGACGGTCACACAAGTCAAAAAATAATTAAACAACAATACACAAATTCTTGCAGATGAATTTCGAATCTTCGAAACCTGTAAAGAAGAGCATGAGACGGAGTAGACGATAATACGCCTGAGCACAAATCAAAACCCAAGTCAGACCTTAGTTGGATCTACAAGATCCGTTGTTCAGTTCGTCGGAATCATCCGCCATTCATCAGAGAAATAGGAAACCATTGGGGTGTTGGGTTTTCTCGCTCACCCAACTGGTGGTGGTATTTGTGGGGTTTAATTTTGGTAGAGGAGAGAGGTGGGGCGCCACCGACGATGGAGAAGAGGAGAAGAGAGTGATGGCAGCGGCGGGGGGTTTGCATGGGTTGCCGGAGTGGCGAAAGAGGAAGAGAGCTGACCTCGGAATGAAGGTTTTAGCCATCGTGGTGGTGGTGATGAGGTTTTGACGGTGGCTGTTTCACCGGTGATGATGGAGCGGGTGGAGATGGTGACTGTGGGCTGAGAGAGAAGAGGGGCGGTGATATGGGGGTTTGCTGGTGGCGGGCGCCGGCGTTGAGGAGAGGGGAGACGGGTGGTGTTGGTTGGTTGAGCGCCGGAGCGGCGGGGGTGGCGATGGCAAAGTGAGGTGGGCGGAGGGATTTTAGAGAGAGAGGAGAGTGAGATGGAGGGTGGCGGCTGGTGGGAGTGAAGAAGAAGTGGGAGTTAGGGTTTGAGAGTGTATTTGTTTAAAAGGAGAGAATGGTTGAGTTTTGATCTCGGCCGTTGATCACGTTAGATCAACGGCTGAGATTCAATCTCAACATGAGTCAGATTTGAAGTCAATTTTGGGCTAGGATTAAAATGAATTGGGTAGAAAGAGGCTAGAATTTAAATAAATCTGTAAGAGAATTACAAATTGGGCTGCCATTTAATTAATAACAGAATTAACGAGATTAATAAATAAATATACTACTCACATAACAATTTACATATATTATTATAAATAAATTACGTATATATATTGTACGTAAAATCAATTACATGTAATATTATATGAAATTCACGATGGAATAGTAGTAATAAGAAATAAGTTATACATATAAATTTAAAAAGTGTCAAGACGACGATAAAAGACGCGATTTATTCAGTAAATAAAAGCAATATGCGAGGAAAATTAGGCTTTAAAAATAAGAATAACTAGTAAAGTAACAGCCCAAGAAAGGTTTAGGGAGGTCAAAATTGGGTGTCAACAACGGGTCTGGGGAGGGTAAAGTGTACGCAGTCCGTACCTCTACCTCAGAGGTGAGGTAGAGGGGCTGTTTCCGATAGACCCTCGGCTCAAGACAAAAACAGTCTAAAAATAGGCTAGAAAGGACGTAACAAAGATAAAGGATAAAAATACACGATAAAACTACAAGAGACGGTAGCAAGTAATATGTAGTAACAAACACCAGATAGAAACATAGCACTGCCATAAAATAATACTACGAGGAATCCAAGAACAAGAAACTATAAGCGTAGCACTACGATTACTAGTCGGCACACCAAGGAAAAACACTCCTACCTACTAGCATAAACACACTCCCACCTACTACTCTTCTACCTTAATCCGCGTCCTCCCCACCTTCCTATCTAGGGTCATGTCCTCGGTAAGCTGTAACTGCGCCATGTCCTGTCGAATCACCTCTCCCCAATACTTATTCGGTCTACCTCTTCCTCTCCTGTAACCATTCATAGCCAATCTCTCACACCTCCGCACTGAGGCATCCGTGCCTCTCCTCCTCACATGTCCGAACCATCTCAACCTCGCTTCCCGCATCTTATCTTCCACCGACGCCACACCCACCTTATCTCTGATATCCTCATTCCTAATTCTATCTCTCCAAGTAAACCCGCACATCCATCACAACATCCTCATCTTCGCCATCTTCATCTTTTAAATATGAAAGTTCTTAACTGGCCAACACTCTACTCCATACAACACAGCTGGTCGAACCACCACTCTGTAGAACTTGCCTTTAAGTTTAGTAGGCACCTTCTTATCACACAAAACTCCAGATGCGAGCCTCCATTTCATCCACCCAACACCAATACGGTGAGTGACATCCTCATCAATCTCTCTATTTTCCTGGGTAATAGACCCAAGATACTTGAAACTCCCTCTCTTTTGGATGACTTGTGTATCCAGCTTCACTTCTACGTCATCATCCTGAGTCGCCTCACTGAACTTGCACTCCATATAAGTCTTGGTCCTGCTCAACCTAAACCCTTTAGACTCGAGGGTCTGCTCCAAACCTCCAACCTAGCATTAACTCCTCCGCGAGTCTTGTCAGCCAAAATTACATCATCCGCAAATAACATACACCATGGCACCTCACCTTGTATTTGCCGCGTCAATACATTTATTACCAAGGCAAATAGAAAAGGGCTAAGGATCGATACGTGGTGTAACTTCATCAACACAGGAAAGTGCTCCGAATTTCCTCCCACAGTTCTAACGCGAGTCTTGGCCCCCTCGTACATGTCCTTAATTGATCTGGTGTACGCCACGGGTACACCTCGAGCCTCCAAACACCTCCAAAGGACCTCCTAGAGACTTTATCGTACGCCTTTTCTAGATCGATGAACACCATGTGCAAATAAAGATGAACAGAAGGAATATTATATATTAAAAATAATAAATAAGAATAATTAAATCAAATTACATCCTAAATAGTACTCTCTCTGTCCCTTATTAGTTGCATACTTTCATTTTTACACGCATATTAAGAAATCATAAATAAGAAGATTATTTTATTAATTTACCCTTTTTTTTGAAACTTTACAAACAAATGTGAATACTTTCAAAAAAAATTAATTACAAGGGTAATATGAAAAAAATTTAATTAATATTTTTTTTATTTAGTAAGGTGGTCAAGGGACAATTATTTTTAATATAGTGAGCAACTAATCAGAGACGGAGGAGTAGTACTAATATTTTTCTCAAGGATAGTTTAGTAAAGTGATCTGGTGATAGTAATAGACAATTAGTCTCTCATACATGATACAACCGTGAAGAAACTGAGAACTTACATACAAGCAACATAAAGGAATAACGATATGATTTGTTAATAAAGTGTCGAACTTCAAGTCGAAAGGAGATTTTTATAGTTGGAGGAAAGGATGCTTGTCAAAGCCGGAGCTATATCATCTGCTCTGATATTCAAATTTGAGGGTAATGGGTTTCTCTTTCGGTACTCAACAGCTGCTCCGAGGTCGACCCATTTCATAGTGAATTACCTCATCAACTCACTCGGATTCTCCAATCAAGAAGCTATTTCTGCATCCGCCAAGGTAACCCGCATTAATTCCTCCAATAATCCAGATTTATCTGTCAATTTCTTGAAACAAACAGGTTTTAACGACACCCACATCAAAATCTTGGTTTCCAAGTCCCCAGAAGTGCTATTCTGTGATGTTGAGAAAACCCTTAAACCCAAATTACACTGTCTTTCTCAAATCGGGTTATCCCGTTCCGATTTAGTCAAAGTCATTTTGAGAGATTGGAAATTTTTTAACAGAGGATTAGATACTCATATAAGACCCGTTATAAATTGTCTTAGAAATTTATTGGGTAGTGATGAAAATGTGGTTAAGATTATAAAGAGGTCATCTTAGTTGATTACTTACAATAGTCGTCGAACTATAGAAGCCATTCTGAATTTATTGCGATCATTTGGCTGTTCAAATGATAAGATCAATAATATTGTGCTTAGAAATCCAAGCTTTCTTAAAAATAATACTAAGAAGCTTGAGGAAATGCTGCATAGGGTGAAAAAAGAAGTTGGCATTTCTCCTGACTCACCTATGTTTCTCCACATCGTTAGTGTGCTTACTAGCTTTAGTCAAGAGAAAGTAGACACGAAATTTGGAATCTTCAAGAGTTTTGGGTGGTCTGACAAGGATATTCTCACCATGTTGCAAAAGCTACCTTACTGTGTAGGCCTATCAGAGGCACGAATTCAAACTGCATTGACATTTTTGATGAAAGAAGTCAGGTACAAGTCTATTTACATCGCTTCTCACCCTTCGCTTTTAATGTACAGTTTGGAGAAGAGGCTAATACCCAGGTATGAAATGTGGAAACTCGTGAATGAAAAGAATTTGATAAAGAGTAGGCATAAGTTTTACACAGTTATGACGTGGCCTGAATCGAAGTTTTTGAACAAGTATGTGCTGCCTGTCAAAGCTGAAATGCCTGACTTGTATGATTTGTACATCAAAAGGATACGAAAATAGAAGCTTGTCAATTTTTTTAATCTTTTGGCCGACATGCTAGAGCTTACAACCTCTGTTGGTTATCCACTATTGTTAGTTTCAGCAGGGAAAATGGATTTCCTTAATCAGATTCCCTTCCCTCTTTGAGGCTTCATCCATCAAATTGACATTGTTGTTAGTTCAGTTTTTGCTGTTTTATACTATTTGGTGCAGTGATAAGTAGAAACAGAAACAAAAAGATCATCTTTTAAAGTTTAGGTGCTTTGTGAAAATACAAATGAAGCAAATATTTCTCTTTTTCTTTTGTTATATGCCTTTAAAGAATTGCCAATGACTTCTCAAAGAGATACAAACTCTGCTGCTTTTGTAGTTTTCTTCGTTGTTTACGTGCGATAGGTTCTACTAGTTTACTTTCTGCTCTGTTGGCTGTTATTAGAATTCTATATGGGAAAAAACTACTCTTTTGGCTGTTGTCAGAATTCTATATGGAAAAACTGTTCTTTGAAGAATCCAAGGTGAAATATTTTCTCGGTTTTGTTAAGCTTGTGAGCCTGTTTATGAAGAAACTATAGTGGGTAAATTTAGAAATGTAAAGGTTCTAATGTATTTCTCATTCATACCACAGAAATAATAGAAAAGGTCTTTTGCTGCTGCTTTAAGTGAAGGTCGATGTTCAGTCGAAGTAAGGAGTTTAGTTTCCTAGCATATGCATATATTTCTGCAAATGATAGTTAATTACCTTGTTCTGTTAGAGCTATTAATACCCTTAAATATTCCTGGTGCTACACATGATTTTCTTCCGTAGTTATTCATGACATCTATCCATAATCCATCAATATTAATTTCTTTCAGAAGTACAAAGTCTCTTGTGCAATTTGTCCAATAACTTGCATTGCATGATACCTTAAAATTCATACTGAACTTACCTGGCCTCATGAGCAATATGTTTCATTCAGCTGTGCTCTTCATTGTGGATCTTCTTCTGAAGTTCAGACATACTGTTAGCTACTAGGTGGAGTCAGTTTATCTTTACCTATTGAGTTGATGTTCAGATTTTGTGGACTGGTTTGGTCCCTTATATTTTGTATTTTAGTGTTATTGAACACCATCGAGCATTGAAGACTTTGGTTAGTGGTTAGAGCTTAGCTTGTAATGTGTAGGTTAGGCATATATCACAAGTTCGAGCCCAGCCATAGACGTATTTAAATAGAGAAGGGTAGAGGGGCAGGACTATTATCCACCGAAGGCCTGCACTTCAACAAAGTGATACAGATGAGAGACAATCTTTGAATCTCAATTTTAAGGAGTTGGATTAATACCGACCTTATGTAAATTAGTTATTTTTAATTAAAATTTGATTAAATAACAACCTGGTAGAAACAGAAACAACAATCTTGATATGGTTTTTGTTTAAACCATTTTGTTGTTGAAAATTAAGGAAATCAGTTATCAACAAGATCTGTTGAATTCGAACAGCTTCAAATGGCAAGATTGATTTTGCATATAGTTGATAGCAGTTCTTCAGACTTGTAAATACTAGGAAGGCCTTTCAATAAACTATGCCCCAACTCCATAAATCCATCTTGAGAGCATCAATCAACCAGGGTATGTGTTCCTTCCAGCTATTCTAGTTGTGACAATGCAGAAAAGTCTTAATACACCGTAAAAAATTATGAAGGTAAGGTAAGATTTGTGTACAAAAGACCCAACACATAATGGGTGATTAATGCACTAGGTTTTGGAAACCTGGGTGTTGTCCAAACCGTTTTGTTTCAAGAAATCGATGACTGGTTGGTTAATATTTTTATGGTCAAACAAAGATTTTAGAATAAAGTAAATTAATTTTTCGAAATAAAGTGAATAATATCCATAACCAAACAGCTCTGTAACATTATGCATCCTTCCAAGTTCCACTTCCACCAATAAAATTACGGAAAAGGGTCGGATATACCTTTCATTTGAGTTTTGATTCAAATATATCCCACCCGTTATGTTTTCGATTTAAATATATCCTTTTCAGTTATATTTTGAGAAGCTCATGCAAACTCAGAATCAAATGATACAACTCTACTTTAAATACTCGATTCTTTTAGAAATCCACCTATTTAACTCATTCCCGATTCATTCTCTCCATTTTGAGCTCTGTTCTTTTCTTTTATGAAACCACAACGGCCTCCTTCTTCTCGATTGAATTCCTCACATTATATACAAATTGATACATAATTTACACAAGTATAGGTATGTTATTTTCTTTTATCCTTGGTGATGAAGCATTTTGATTAAAGAAAAAGAAAAGAACTCCCGGGAGGGAATAAATCGGGTATTTAAAATTATGGTTAAATCATTTGATTATGAGCTTGTCACGTGTTTCTCCATCAAATAAAGATAAATTTGTGTCAAAGTATAATAGGCTAGTTATATTTGAATCGAAAGGATAATGAGAAGAGTATATTTGAACCGAAACTCAAAACAAAAAAATATATTTAAACTATTTTAACAATACAAAGATATATTTGGTCCCTTTCCGATCAAATTATTGGACAATCCAATATTTGTTTTGGTGTTCCCTGATTTGTCCCCCACATAAGACTAATTAAAGGAGAAATTTTTATTTGAATTTTTTTCATTTATATAGTTTAAACCTCAAAATTATGATCAAGAATGCATGAATCTTATCTATTCTATCTCAACCTGAAATATTTGATTGACTTTCAAAAATTCTGTCACATAAATTCAAATAAAGCGAGTGACATATATTAGCCTGTGCTGGCACAAGCTCCTATATCTAGCCCAAACAGAAACAAGAGTGATAAAGGTGGAAGATTTGGAGGCTGGGGTTGTTTGACCTCCTTGCTGTGAAGTAACCAAAATAGTATTGCAATTACAATAACAATTAGAAGAAACTACACACATGTTGGCTTCTACCTAGGCCTTGTTATACAAAAAGTTATCTGGCACCAGTGCTGGTGGGAGATAACATGTATCCAGTAAAATAGTTGGGATGAACGCAAACTGGTCCAGACACCATACTGGCAACACCATTGGGCCATTGACATCCATGTTTAGCTAACATGCATTATAGATGAGACAATTCACAATCCACCTTGCACTTTGATCAACATGGAGAAGCAAAACAAGTGCACAAACTTCAACTTTGGATAACAAATCAGTTAGGAATTAGGAAAGAATGATGGTTGATTGAGATTGCTTTCATTCATCTCATACCAAATTTCATCTACTAACACCATATCAAAACAAGTCTAGTAGAAATAGAAATGCATTTTTCTGTTGGCCTTCAAAGCTCTAATGAAGGCTCTATGGAAATACAATATATAAGGGACCAAACCAGCCAACACAATCTGAATGATGGCCCTAGAACACTAGTTTATAGTATATGTTTTTCCCCACAAGAAGTTACATACTATAGCACACAATGTTGTTAGTTGAATGCTTGGTGCCATTTTTAGGAAAACATTTAGCCATGAGAAATCAAATCAAGGACAGCAATGATTTTTCGCAACACTGACTATATTTTTCAAAGTACCAACTGAAAAAAGAAGATCAAGAATATATTGGACTAAAAAACGTAACTTTATAAAGGTGTATCAGCCCCCTTAGTTCCAAAAGGTAAACTAAAACTGTTAAGGAGCCAAAGTTTTGTTGAGTGATTCATACAGATCGGGTATCTGATCCTTGTAGGGCAGCACAAAATACTTTATGAACTTTGTCTCTGTTAAGCTCAGAACAGTATAAAGACTCCACATTCTCCTCTCAAGCTTCTTTTCGTCCAAAATTTTCAAGACTTGCATCCGAGGTAGCACCCTTTTTTCCAAACTATACATCAAAATTGCAGGGTGAGAAGCCAAGTAAGCAGATTCAAAACCAAGCTCCTTCATGAAAAGATTCAATGCTTTCCGAATTCTAACTTCCGAGAGACCAATACAATAAGGTAGCTTCCTAAACATGTTGAGTACATCATCATCAGACCATCCAAAACTCTTGAAAATTCCAAACTTCTTTTCCAACGTAGACTCCTTATGCGAGTTTAACACTTGAAATGCATAAAGAAAGCTAGGGGAATCACATGGAATCCGAAAATCGTTCTCCACCCTAAACACCAAATCCTTAATCCATTCAGGCTTTTGTATAGGTCTATGATTTCTAAGCAAATATGTTCTTATATGCACATCAGAAAAACCATAGTTTCTCAACAGCAATACATTATCCTTTATAATATTAAAAGCACCACTAGAAAGCAACCAAGGACTTCTCTTTATAAGCTTAAGCACATCTTCATCACTACCCAAAATTCTCCTAAGAAAATCAATGGTAGGTCTCAAATGAGTATTTAAACCTCTTTCCACAAGTTTTGTACCTCTAACAAATACATCCACAAGGTCCGACCCGGATAACCCGATATCCATAAGGAACTGGAATTTGGGTTTTAGGGTTTTGGAAACATCACATAATAGCAATTTGGGTGCTCTAGAAACCATTATTTTCATCTGGGTCTTGTCAAAACCATTTTTTATCAAGAATTTGAGGACTAAATCGGGATCTTTAAAAGTTTTCCGAGCAGTTACCTTGGAGGATGTAGAGGTTGCTTCTTCATTGGAGAATCCTAGAGAATCAACCAGGTATTTAACCAAGAAATGGGTCTGGGCAGCAGGGGTAGACCTTGAAGAGTAGAGATATTGAGACCTCAAACTGTACAAGGAAAGGAAGTCTCTAAAGCCATTGCAGCTGCCAAATGTAGTTACAACTTTGCCAGTGATGAGCATATCGTTTAGCAAATTTTTATTGTAGAGGAGAAAGGTTGCTTCCCTATAAACACTTGAAACTTATACTCCCCCGTCCCAAATTATGCACACACTTTTTGTTTCGAGAACAGTTTAAGTTTGATCGTGAATTTACACATGACATCTTCAAGTTTTGTGAAATGAAATTTATATATGTAAAAACTACGTCAAAAGTACTATAACTCTCAATAATTGATAATTTAAAATAGTTAAAGGATATATGAAAAATTATGATCAAAGATAGACTTGTTTGAATCTCGAAATTTGAAAGGTGCAACAAAAATTGAGACAGAAGGAGTATATAAGTTGAACTAAACTTGTATAACAATTAGGCACATGTGTTCTATGTGTCTATTTGTAGGACATAGAAGTCAGTTGAAGCCAAAAATTTTTTTTTGTATAATAACCTCATTATGTGCTTCTTGAATAAGGGACTTATTTTAAGGTGATGGCCTCCTGCTGGAGATCAACATTAAATAGTTTAATTCAAAGTTGTAAATATATAGCAAATTTTTAAAGATTAAGAACTTGAAATATGGAAGTAAAAAAATTGTATATGATCAAATATAGTCCATTGCTAATATCACCATACGAGGAAATGAAATTTTGTATTAAATTTTTTTAAAAAATGCTTGAAATGGCACTTCCAACGTGATTATAGAAGGAAACAATGAAGATTTTTACCTTTTCTACTTTCTAAAGAGGGAAAAACAAGAAGAAGACTAGCTTAAAATCAAGAAGGGACTGAAACCCCAAACACACGCCATTCAAAACTAGACTTTTGATTAAAGGCCAAAATGGCTAAACCATCAGGTACCGAATTAGCCTCTCTATACATGTGAGTAATATAGACCTGAACGCGGTTGACGACATCACCATCATCACGATAAGACCTCTAAACCGCAACAGAATTTTCAATTTGCAAGGCAACTCGATGTCACCCTGTATCCCAGGCTTCTTGAAGACCAGTGAGAACTACTACTCATAGCTCCGCTTTAAAGGATGTGCAAACCCCAATTTTGACTAAGAAAACTCCAAACCACCTACCATTAGAACTGTGAAAAACACCGCCAGCAGTCCCCATCGAAGAGGCCCAACCGTGTTCAAAGCCACCCATACTGAATACTAGGAGAAGACCAGCCCAACGAGACTACCTGCTTGCTGTTAAAAACCTCTTCAATGTTCTTCAACAAAAGCCAAGAAGTGACACAATCTCTAATCATGTTACAAGGGGTGCTACTTTTTTTGTCAGCCAAAATATGCTCATTTCGGAAAAGAGCATTATTAGGCCATATCTTGATTTTCCAATGGGTCTACCTAAAGGAAATTCAGCAATCATCATCCATAACTCCCTTGAATTCAAACCATGGAGATCAAGAGCAAAGAAACGGGACCTATCATCTGCAGCAAGATATGCGAACCCAAACAGCCGAGCATCAATACAGTCATGCAATACAAATTCATACTCCACTCCACAAGTCGTGCAAGTACCTCCGCGTAATATGGCAGCGATGTACTCTCGCGTCGGTGCCCTCAGTGAGAGGGTAATAGGAGCTTCATGCGGTCTCATGGTGGAGGCTAATTGACCAGCTTCCTTGATCAGATCTTCAGAGTTCACATGTTTTGCAGTGCTCCAGCCGTGGGAGTTGGGTTGTTTTTCTCCAGATTTTCCCGCGGTTGCCTTGCAGTTGAGGCTCATCTCCAAGGCCTTCAGGTTGCACTACTCTTGCGGTCCTTCCGCACTGCAAGAGTTCCTGGTTTCTTCTAAATGTTCAGATTCGGTCCAAAACGGTCCTGAGTTGTTAATTCGCCCATAAAAAATCACACGTTAAGCCCACTTGGGATTTTACGGCTCAAGGACAGTAAAAATGGGATACAATTGATACTAAAATATTAGATAAATATGGCAAATATCAAGTGCACATTCAGAGGATAAAAAAAGTCCATCGACATTTTGTGTTGCAATTTCACGCGTTTATAAAAGTATAGATGTTTATAAAAGGGCATCCAAATGGAAATGAGAAGCTAATTTATCCTCAGACACTGTTTCTACTTGGAACCCCGATGGGAAAAAAATAATGCTCCACAATCACCAAAAAGACAGTAACTATGTTTTCTTTAGACAAATGTAGATTGAGCAATGTTAATAAAACCAGGAGAGCGTATTCTGCATCACCAACATGAATGCACACCTATGACCAATTAATTTTCGAAGGGTTTATACAACAATTTCTACCTCCTACAACAATCCGTTGTGGGCAAATCTTTCACAAAGCACCAATTAATCAGGGTTCTGCATACATCACACAGAGTATTTGTAGAATTGATGGAGTACAAAGTTATTTTAAGGACTTAAAAGGATGAAATGAAAGAGAATCTTCAACTTCACATGAAGGATAAGATAAATTCAAAAGCTCATAGATGGCAATATAATGGATTGATTAGCAAACAAGTCGTAAAATGTTCCATAAGTCGTAAAATGTTCCATAATCAAATCAGACAGGATATAAGAATTTCCAAATGGGAAGCAAAGAAATACAGTACTTGAATATTTTTCAAAGCTCCAAGGGAGAGTTGTGCAAGTAAACCATAAACTTCTGAAGGCCTTGTGAGTGGTGATTCTCCGGTGCTTTAGCTAACTATAGCTGCTTGACGGTCATTTAGCTCATGATGCTACCAGCATTTACGGGAAGCAGAACAAACTCTAAACATAAACTCAATTTGTGCAGAACTAGAAGGGAGAGCGCAGTGATTGATCACAAACTCAACAGAAGATAACTATAATTAGGTTTATAATTGAGTAAACCCGATGTGAATTGAAAGCAAGAAAACATACAGTGAACATGTATGAGCTAGATAAACGATGTATCAAATACTAGAGATACTAGGATGAATGCTTGATGCCTTTCTCTGGAAAGCATGTACGCCACTACAAAGCAAATTAAGTTCGAAACAGCAAAAACACTCCAATGACATTTTTACTTTATAAGAACAGACTGTGATCAACAGAAGATAACTATAATTAGGTTTATAATTGAGTAAACCCGATGTGAATTGAAAGCAAGAAAACATACAGTGAACATGTATGAGCTAGATAAACGATGTATCAAATACTAGAGATACTAGGATGAATGCTTGATGCCTTTCTCTGGAAAGCATGTACGCCACTACAAAGCAAATTAAGTTCGAAACAGCAAAAACACTCCAATGACATTTTTACTTTATAAGAACAGAAATGACACCAACTGTATTTTTCAGAATACAAACTGAAAAAGAAAAAACAAAAATGTATCGGACTACAAGAGATAATTTTAAAAAGGTTAACTAAAACGGTTAGGGAGCCACAGTTTCCTTATGTGATTCATACAAATCAGGTATCTGATCCTTGTAGGGCAACACAAAATACTCCATGAACTTTGACTCTGCTAAGCTCACAATAGTATAAAGCGCCAACTTTCTCCTCTCAAGCTTCTTTTCGTCCAAAATTTTCAAGACTTGCATCCGAGGTACCACCCTTTTTTCAATACTATAGATCAACATTGAAGGCTGAGAAGCCAAGTAAGCAGGTTCACAACCAAGCTCATTCATGTAAAGATTCAATACTTTCTGAATTTTGACCTCTGACTGAGCAATACAATAAGGAAACTTCCTGAACATCTCAAGTATCTCATTATCAGACCATCCAAAACTCTTGAAAATTCCAATCTTCTTATCCAACGTAGACTTTGTTTGCGAGGCTAACGTATTAAATCCATAAGGAAACATAGGAGAGTCAAGTGGAACTCGAAAATCGTTCTCCACCCTATCCAAAAAACCCTTAATCCACTCAGGATTTCGTGTAAAATACCTAGGATTTCTAAGCATGAGTGTTTTTATTCCCTCATCAGGAACACCACAGTTTTTCAACAACAATAGATTAGTCTCCATAATATGATGAGCACCAAAAGTAAGCAAAAAAGGAAATCTCTTTAAAGCCTTAACTACATTATCATCAGTACCCAAAGTTCTCCTAAGGCAATTAATGGTAGGTCTCAAATGAGTATCTAAACCTCTTTCCATAATTTGTGAATCTTTAGCAATTACATCCACAAGGTCCGACCCGGATAGCCCGAGATCCATAAGGCACTGGAATTTGGGTTTTAGGGTTTTGGAAACATCACGGAGTAGCAATTTGGGTACTCTAGATACTATTTTTTTCATCTGGGTGTTGTCGAAACCAGTTTGTTTCAAGAAATTGATGACTAAATCAGGATTCTTTGAGGTTTTAGATGAAGTAACCTTGGAAGACGTAGAGTTTGCTTCTTGATTGGAGAATCCGAGAGAATCAACCAGGTACTTGACCAAGAAATGGGTCGGGGCAAGGGTTGCAGTTGATGAGTAGAGAAATTGAGATCTGAAAGTGTAGAAGCCAAAGCCATTGCAGTAAAATATAGCTACAGCTTTGCTTCTGATGAGCATATTATAGTTCAGCAAATGTAGAGAGAAATGTTGGTGATAGACTTGTCACTTGTTTATGTTTAAGATAGTTTTTTGGAAAGGCATAATACATATTTGCACCTTAAACTTGTAAGAAAAATTTCATTTAAATATTTGAACTTTTTATTTCTTTTATTATGATTAAGATGTTTAAATTAGAATACAATTTAAATAATTAAAAATTATTTGTTTTTAATATTTAAATATACATAATTTATTTATTTATTTTTGGACATAATAAATAGGAAAAATTACATTGTATGAATATTGACATAAAATTATTTCACTTTTTAGCCCAATTTTTCAAAATTACATTGGGTGGACAACTTTTTCGGTGACTCCATTGCCATTCTCTTGTGTACTTTTGCGGCTGAGTCTTGTGGGGTCTTATGACCATGACTCCAAATTCAATGCTCATTCTCCTGTTTCATTATTTTCCCTCTTTACTTAGCCGTTTGGTCATGAGAACCAAAAATTATTTCACTTTTTTGGAATTTTCAAAGTTTAAGTTTTGCTTGGCCATAACTTTTGCAATAATTATCTAGATCTTAAATATATATTTTTAAAAAATATAAAATATGATCTAAAAATGAAATATAATTTAAATGGGGTTATTTTATGAAAAATAAAAAATTTAGAATTTTTTCAAAAATTAAAAAATTAAAAAGTGAAAAAAGTGAGTTGAAAATATAATTAAAATTTAGGATTTTTGGGTGTTTTTACTTTTCCAAATACAACTCCAGAGTTGTATTTGAAATTTTTATTGCCAAACACTATTTTCAAAAAAAAGTGAAATAATTTTTGGAAAAAAAGTGAAAAATTCTCATGGCCAAACGCCTACTTAGTTTCCTCAACCCCCACCATCTCTCTTAACTTATTGTTTCATTTTTCTACTTATTGGATTAGTATTTTTTTTAAGTGAGTTGGTACTAATTAATCATAAATAAATATATTGAGAGAGACATATGAGAGACTTGTCATATGATCTATAAGTATTACTTTCATTAATTATTTTGATGATTTGAAAGGTGTTCTAATATAAATATATATAAGGAATATTTATACATACTTATACATGGTAGATATATTATTTAAATATTATATATGTGTGTATATATATATATTGTATAATTATGTATAAGGTATATAATAATGTAAAAGTGTGTATAAATATTTTTTATACGCTATTATACAAGTTTATACATTTGTATATAGAGAGGGTATAATGTTATATAAAGACGTATAAAGTTGTATAAATATGTATAAAGATGTATATCGTGTAAAACTGGGCTATTGCGGGTGTAATTATTTTTATGGGCTATGTAAATGTAATTATTTTTCTTAAACAGTCTATTTTTGAAATTATCCCTAAATAAATATACAATTCAAAATAAAATATTAACTATATATTTAAAAAGTATAATTTAATAAAATAAAATTATTGTTTGATAAAAAAAGATGAAACATTTATGTTCGTTAGTGATGATGGAGACGGTTTGTAGCGATGGTGATGATGGAGGAGGTAATTGTTGGTGTTACTAGTTAATAATCGTGATGGCAATAATTATGATGGTGGAGACAGTTAGTGTTATAGTGTAACACCCCGAAATTCGATCCAACTTTTAAACTTAGAATCCCCAAAAGAGTTGACCATTCCAGGAACTACGAGTCCAAATCACAGGCCGTGGTTTGAACCACGAGCCGTGGAATGAACTCGAGGTTAATGTTCTGCAGGATCAACCTCTGGTCTGAGAACCACGAGTGGGTTCTACGGACCGTAGTTCATTCTACGGACCGTCCTGTCCACTCGTGGAATCAAACCTGAGGTCTGTCTATTTCCCCTGAAATCACGAATGGGTCTACGGACCATAGTTTATTCTACGGTCCGTCCTGTTGACTCGTAGAACCATATCTGCAGCTGATCATTTGGGCCAGGAACCACGAGTGGAAATTACGAGTGGTGGTTCAGTCTACGGTTCGTGAATTGGACCCGTAGTCTCTGAAGCCGAGATTTTTAAACAGTTTTTTCTAATTAAATTTCAGGAGTATTTTGTAATAATTATCTACCCTTTTAACTCCTAATTGAGGTCGTTTTGGCCACTTTTAGTAGGGTTTCTACTCTTGTTAGCCTAACTCTTTCATTACTCCTCATTCATCTACCAAAAGAGGAAAAGAACTTCATCAATTCCAAGTCTCAAGCTCCAAGTTCAAGCCTCCATTTCTTTTCATCTTAGATCAAGCAAGCTTCAATAAGGTATGTGGGCGAATCAATAAGGGATTCCTTTCACCCTTATGCCCAAAACCCCATATTTTACTTTGAATTACCAATTTGTGAAATTAGGATTCTTACCCAAATTGAGAAAAAATTATGGGTTCAGTTTTAAAGCATCAATTCATGGTTTCTCACTACTTATCTACGATTTATTTGAAGTTCCTTAGTTGATTTCAAAAGCCCATGCATTAAAGATGATTTTTAGCATGATTCCATTAAATTGCATGTTTTCAAATGAAAATTAGCATGTTTAGATAACATGACGTTATGTATTTATGAAGTTGCATGCATAATTCTTCAAGTTATGAATTTAGAAAGAAAAGTATGTTTTGGAATTATGAGTATGCTAAGTTTTAAAACTTATGATTTTGAATTGCATGACATTAGATATGTCTTTATGCTTTTCAAACAGATTTGGCATTAGATATGTCACAAGTATAAGTTGAGCTATATGTATGTTTTGGGAGTAGTATTTAGCACCGAGCGACGTGGGTCCTAGATAACCCAAGTCCAAAACTATGTTGCTACTGTAGGTTGCCCTTTGTGGCTTAGAACAGGATCCTGATAGATAAGGTTCTAATCTTGGCTGGTTAAGACAATCTTTTTCGGTGTGAGTGTATGACACTGGACTCCATGCAGCTCATCATGGCTTATGTCGATTAAGAGAAACTCCCGTATGAATATTTTTAAGTCTTATGCTATGTTATCTCTTACCTTATGCTTAAATTATAATATTTCTTATGATTACTCTTATTATGCATGGAATAAGTTTAACTATGTTTCAAATATGTTTTACCACATTTATGCATATCTCACATACTCGATACATCCTATAGTACTGACACATATTCTCGCGCTGCATCCTTTGATGATGCAGATACAAGCTCCTTCCCTCAGACTCGTGGCTAGACATCACCGGAGATCCAACTTTTGTTGGTGAGTCCTCATTATTCGAAGGCTAGTGTTAAACTTATTTCTATTATGTTCTTCTTTCAGATTTCTGAGTTAGTTGGGGTCTTGTCCCATCAACTCTTTATGACAGTTTAGAGGCTTCAGGCATAGCTAGACTTGTATTCCGTGTTTGAATTTGGTATTTCTTAGACCTTATTCCTATTTAGTTATGGTTGCCTATTTTCTTTAAGTATGCTTCTATTATGTTCCTTTGTATTGATTTGAATATGCTATGACCAAGGATTAACTTGGAGCACGTGTGATCCCGGGTCCCGTGTTATGCCAGGGGTAGTCTTGGGGCGTGACATATAGTGACTATCGTAATAGTGACAATTGAATATGGTGACGGTGGTTGGGATGATGAAATTAGCTGATGTTAGTAATTATCGATATTGATAGTGATGGCTAAATGTAGTTGACAATGTATTAATGATAGTTGGCGGTAGTGCTAATTGTGATAGTGAAGGTGGTTGATAGTAGGGATTAACTCTAGTGATAGTAGTGGTACTCAGTAGTGGTGGAGGTGATGACGCGGTTCTGGAGGTGACGGTGACAGTGAATGATGACGGTGATGATGGTGGTTGACAATGTGTTGATGGTAATTGACCACAATGTTAGTTGTAGTCGTGGAGTTGATTAATTGTAGGAATTGATCGCAATTGTTGTAGTGGTTGATAGTAATGGTGAAGTTGGCAGCAACGACAATGATGCCGGTGATTGTGACAAACTGACGATGAATATAATTATAATGATAGAGGTGACATGTGTGATAACAGCTAATAGTAATCCTTTAAAGCGATTGTGGTTGTCAGTGATAGTCGTAACGGCAGAGATGGTTGTTGGTGTGGTGGTTGATAGTTAACAATGATGTGTGATGACACAGGTGGTTAGTGATTGTGACTGGTGATCGTGGATATAGTGATGGTGAATATTATCCACATAGGAATACGTCTTAATGATATTAACTTTGTTCAAGATCTTAATGATTAACACCAATTCAGACTAATAGTGCTTAATTTTAATGAAAATAAATGCACTTAATAGCCTAAGATCTGAACAACTCAGATTCAGACCTCCATTAAGTGTAAACAAATGAGGCTTAAGTCATATTCCATTTGAACGCCTCAACTTTTAATAAAGTATTTTGATTAGATATTTTTCACTCAAAGTTGGAAAAATAATTTACGCGCATTTTTTATTTGTTTATTAGATTAAGTTAATCACATAAAGATGTAATTTCCTTTGGTTTTACACATCAATTTCAAATAAAAAATATCTGGGGTATTACGACTTATTACGGTAAATGCATATAACTAAAGGAAATGGCATATTCTATGTTGTTAACTCAATTACCTAATAAACAAATGATAAGACACGCAAAAAAAATTCAAAATTCGAATAAAAAATGTCTAATTAGAATATTTATTAGGAGTTGAGGTGTTCAATTGAAATAAAACTTAGTTCAAGTGTCTTAAATTGAATATTCCTGCAAGTTTAAGGAGCTGGTTAAGTATCAATACCATTTGCGGGAATATATAAAGATTAATGAGTTCTTTTTGAAGAGATCAACTTTGTACATATTCCGAGAAGAAAAGGCCAATTTCCTTGTGGTAATCCAAGTATTAGCAACAGAGTATAGCAGTATAGGAGCCAAATATGATGATGATTTCAGATGGTTCCACACACAATGTGAACAAGAAGTCCTACACACTACTCTCCCACATCAGGTATTGCCCTGTAGAGATCAGGTATCTTCTTTCTCTAGATTACAATGAATTTTGACTTAGATAAAAGCACATATCGTTGCAAAGATTGCACTTAATCTAGGCAATGACCTCATGTCTAGAGGCACCAGACTGCCATCCAGAATGTAATACAAAGCCATTAATCATGGGAAAATGCTACTTTCTTTGAATAAGCGAACCAGATTGTCTGATAGAACTAGATACTGAAACATGCACCATAGGGATTATGGCAATAGCAGCAAGTTATTCAAGAAAATGACAAGTATGAGTGATATAGCAACGGGCGGATACTTACAAAGTATATTAAGAGAAGGGGGCTGACAGTTTAACAACAATGTGGAGTTTACCAAAATGACAGCTGTGCTATGTAAACAATTAGCGATAGGAAGTCTGGAACAAACGTGAAGAAACTGAAACTTACAAGCAACATAAATGAGTCAGATAATTCGCATATCACAAGTTGTTTCATCATTATATGATATGTATAACAATCAGTCAAACTCAAGAAAACTGTTAGACTTAACCAGATAACTTGATAACGATAATGATGTTCCTCAGAAGTACTATATTCTCACTATTTCCTTGTGTGAGATACAACTTGGGAATCCGAGCTCTGTAAGACAGCATAAATTGCTCTACAGACTTCGATACACCTAAACGGAGAACTTGATAATGATAATGTTCTCTCATTACCCAACTTCTCGTCCAAAATTTTCAAGACTTCAATCCGTGCAAGGACTTTTTTCTCCAGGCTATATGATAAAAGGGAAGCAAAAGCCAAGCTCTCTGGTTTTAATCCCATTTCCTTCATAAGAAAATCTAACTTCCTCTTGATTGTAGCCTCCGATAGAGTTAAATAATAAGGTACATCCCGCCTCATGGTTAACTCCTAGAAATTGCAAACTTCTTCTCTAAAAGTGGCTCACTGATCTAAGCAAAGACATATACTTCATTGAACAACATTCCCAAGTTACAATCAAGAAATGCCAAAAGCATTCACCACTCTGCGCACTATGTCCTGAAACCGGGCATCTATCATCATGGTAAAATAGTAATTCCTACAATAGTCAATTCACTTGCCTTTCGACTAAATGGAAATATAGAACCTCCCATTTTCGTGTTTTTTTTTTTTTACAGAACTCAGGAAGTAGGTATACAATTCAGCAATCAAAATGTGAACTAAAAGCAACAAGACATAAAGAGAGACGTGTTTTTGTTGTTGATGAAGTAAGGTATTTAAGACATAAAGAGACATTTATGATCTAGCTAGATGTTTATAAAATACTAGAGATACTTGGTTGAATGATTGGTGTCTTTTTCGGGAAAACATGTAGTCACTGGAATTCAAAACAAACACTGTCAATACTCCAGTGATATCTTTGCTTTATCATGACAGAAATGAATTTTGGCAACACTGGCAATATATATTTCAGAATATAAACGGCAAGAAGGAAAAGACTAAAGAAGCCAACTTTCTCGTCACAGCACCCTTAGTGCGAAGAGTAGACTAAACTGTTAAGGAGCCACAGTTTTCTTGAGTGGTTCATACAGATCAGGTATCTGATCCTTGTAGGGCAGCACAAAATACTCTATGAACTTCGTCTCTGTTAAGCTCACAACAGTATAAAGAGCCGACTTTCTCCTCTCAAGCTTCTTTTCGTCCAAAATTTCCAATACTTGCACCCGAGGCACCACTCTTTTCTCTAGACTATAGGTCCAAATCGCGGGATGAGAAAGCAAGTAAGCAGGTTCAAGACCAAGCTCCTTCATGAAAAGATACAATCCTTTCTGAATTCTAACTTCTGACAAAGAAACACAAAGAGGCAGCTTCCGGAACATCTCAAGGACATCATCATCAGACCATCCAAAACTCTTGAAAATTCCAAACTTCTTTTCCAACGTAGACTTCTTTTGCGTGTTTAACATTTGAAATGCATAAAGAAAACTAGGAGAATCAGGTGGAATTCGAAAATCGTTCTCCAACCTATGCAACAAATCTTTATTCTTCTCAGGATTTTGTTCAAAAATAATAGGATTTCTAAGCATAAGTTTTTTTATTCTCTCATAAGGAACACCATGGTTTTTCAACAACAATAGATTAGTCTCCATAGTATGATGAGCACCAAAAGTAAGCAACCAAGAAGCTCTCTTTATAGCTTTAACTACATTATCATCAGTACCCAAAGTTCTCCTAAGGCAATCAATGGTAGGTCTCAAATGAGCATCTAAACCTCTACGAACAATTTGTGTATCTTTAGCAATTACATTCCCCAGTTCCGACCCGGATAACCCGATATCCATAAGGCATTGGAATTTGGGTTTTAGGGTTTTGGAAACATCAGCGAATAGCAATTTGGGTGCTTTAGATACTATTTTCTTAATCTGGGTGTTGTCCAAACCGGTTTGTTTCAAGAAATTGATGACTAAATTGGGTTTCTTTAAGGATTTCAATGAAGTTACCTTTGAGGAAGTAGAGGTTGCTTCTTGTTTGGAGAATCCAAGAGAATCAACCAGGTAATTAACCAAGAAATGGGTAGAGGTTGATAAGTAGAGATATTGAGATCTGAAAGAGTAAAAGCCAAAGCCATTGGAGTAAAATGTGGAACTGTGAGTTCCTCTGAATCTGATGAGCATATCTAATGTATGTATATTATTGTTACAAGGGTTTAAGAGACCTCTCTGCAGAATTGGGGAGGACTCATAATTGTCAAAAAGATAAAATTCAACAACTAATATGAGAACGAGGGAATATGAATAATGATATTTCACAAAATTTAAAAGTTTCAAACTTGATAAATTAAAAAAAATACCTTTTTACGTTAATTTTGTCGTTCGTTATACTTTAGAGTTATATTTACCTCCGTCATTAGCAAACTTTACATTTCTGCCCTTCAATTTAACGGATTTCTCTAAACCAATTAAAATAACTCAATTATCTCTTTTAACCCCAACCCAACTCATTAAATTAAATAAACTCATACCAAATTAAGTCTCAAAATCCATTTCTCTAATCTTCTTGCTTTAAAATTATTCATGTAAAATGATCTTTGTTCTTCTTGAGGTGATTCCTAGTGGGTAAGTATCATTACTAATTCAAGCTGATTGGAAAAGGTTTATTCATTTTGGTTTTTTCGACTTCCATATAGTATATCATATTTGAAACTGCTCATTGTTTCTCTTGCCTAGAAAGAAATTACGTAGACATGAATGTAGGAAATGGAACACCAATAAAATTTATAGAACAATTAATTTGTTGCAAATATAGTTACCAACATTTCATCGAAACGAAGAAGTTTCATCATAGTTGAAAAAAATTAGGGAAGACTTTTACTAATGGGGTTATTTCTTGTGATATCCATCTTTGAGTTGATAATTTTTGGTAAAGTTGATTGATTTAATTTGGTATGAGTTTATTTAATTTAGTGGATCTGGTTCGGATTAAAAGAGGTAATTGAGTTATTTCAATTGAAATTAGGTCATTTTTATTGATTTGGGAAAATCTGTTAAATTGATGGGCATAAATGTGAAGTTTGCTAATGGCGGAGATAAATATAACCCTAAAGTATGATGAAGGACAAAGTTGGCCAATAAACTAAAGTAGAAGACATTTTTGACCCTTTTCCCTAGATTAAAATGCTAATTTTGAAATATTAATTTTTGAATACTTTATTTAATAACGATGATCTCAATATTATTTTAGCTATTTTAATATCTCTCGAGAGAGAAACGATAATAGACTTTGGCGTTTACAAAATTTATCCTTTTATCTGAGAGGAATTTGGCTAGTCAATCTAAAAGTAGTTTTCAATATTTCTCTAAAGAATCAACCTTGGGCCATAAAAATTAAAAATGTATCTTTAATACTTCACTATTCAAATGTTCAATATACAGTTACTTTCAGTTTTTTCAACACGGTGATATAAAATATATTTTGATACTGATAAATTTCCTGATACTAACACTTTGCAATTGTTAGTATGGATCGATGAATGATTTAGAAAGCTAGAAATGATTATGTATTTAATTCCTTGTTATAAAGTGATGTTGAAATTTTGTCAATCGAGTTTACAAATGAACTACACGGTGCAAACACTATGCGATAGGAACGACAAGTTGTGAATAACCCCACTTCACTAACTATTTCTGGAGAAGATATATTACTTTATGTTGATGCCGGTATGGATCAAAATACTCGAAAATGAGGCCTAAGAGAAGGGGAGTGACAGTTAAACAACAATGTTGAGTTAAGTATTATGTAAACTATTAGCCATAGGAAGGCTGGGACCAACTGCAATGAAACTGATAAACTTACAAGCAAATTTCCAGGCTGAAAGACTAAGATACAAATTTCAGCACCTAATAAAACAAATGTTCTTCACTTTAGTAGTTGATTCACTTTCTTTTCTACTCAAATAGAGAATATACGACCTCCCGTCTTTGTGGTTTCTCATTTTTCCAGAATTAAGGTTATGCTATTGAGTTATTCAAATGTGTGCTGAAAGCAACAAGACTTAAACAGAGAAATGATCTTTGGCAACACTGGAAAACATGTAAGTAGGTCACTAGAAAGAAAAACAAGTTTGAAATGAAAACAATACTTCAATGATATTTTTGCTTTATCAGCACAAAAATGATTTTTGATAACACTGATTATTTTTCGAAATACTACAACTGAAAATTTAGAAAGATCTCAGCACTTATAGTGCCAAAAGTAAACTAAAACTGTTAAGGAGTCAGAGTTTTCTTGAGTGATTCATACAGATCAGGTATCTGATCCTTGTAGGGAAGCACAAAATACTTTAATGAGTGATTCACTAATTAAATTTAGACAGCTTGATTAAGATGTTTTTTTCTACCTTTAGCTCATAATTTAAGGTGTGAAATATTAAGTTTAGCTCTGAAGCTTGAAAGTTCAGAATATTGGGACTTGACCCCGACTAGTATAGTTAACCTTGTTAATCAATTTGTTTGCATAGATTGAGGCCGTTTGATTCGTGTTCTAGACATTGCAAGATTTGAGGAACTTGTCATTAACAAGGTAAGTGAGACTTTAAGCTTCGAGTGCTTGCTTTTCAAATTCGTTTTGAAAATATATTTTATCTACCCGGTCCATGTGTTGTTATGAGCGTTATGCTTGGCAGAATCAGTGATTTTTGAGGATAGCCGAATATATTTTATTTTCAAGTACACTATGGTCCTTTGTAAATTATTTTGTGATATGATAGAACTGTGTACGAAGAGGTAGGGGCATTGTGTATGCTTCCTAATTTTCTTAAGGCATTTTGTATGTTACCATGTGCATTGTGTATGCTTCCCCGAGTATTGTGTATGCTCTTTGATATATTTGGCGCATTGTGTATGTTGCCGGGAACTTGTGGTGTTGATTATTTGCTTTAATTTCCATTTATGACAAGTCCTTAGCGTAAATGTATTGAGATATATAGTTTTGGATAAATGTTTGTTTGAAACTTGTTGGATATTCTATTATGATATTTTTGTGCTTGTGGTGTGTTTGTATATTTCTTTAACACTTGTCCCAAGAGTATTTAAAGTGGCGAGTCGAGGATCTTACTGTGTTGTATATAACTCACTCCTTACCTGCATGTCCATGCAGATATTATTGGTGTGGACGAGTCTAGTGGCTGAAGAGTCGGTTGAGTAAATTCTGTTGCTAAGGTGAGCCTTCACATTTTTCGTGGAGGCTATTGTTTCAGCTCTATCTAGTTATAACTTATATCCTCTTTTCTTGGGATTTGCATGCCCGACAGTTGAACTCATGTAACTCTATTAGATGCTCCATGGTCTTAGTGTGGGATTTGGGCTAGAGATATATTATTTAAATTCGTTCGTTTTCATAATTTATATACGATTATGGTCGGATAACTACTTCGTTTATAATGACTATTGATGCAATTGGAGTTGCACCTACTAAATCTCAAGTGTTTTTAGTAACGGTAAAATGTATGGAATGTGGTGCACCCAACAGGTGGTGTTGGCGGGTGCCAGTCACGTCTAGGGGGTATTTTGGGATGTGACACCGTAGCTGGAAACTAAGCTCTGCACATCCACCAAAAGAACAAACAAAAGAGCAGATGATATAGCTCGAGCTTTGACAAGCACCCTTGCCTTGTCTTACAGAAAGCTGAAATTGGGAAGGCCCTATAAGGGTTTATGAGCTCATTTCTTCTCCAGGTTTCCAATTTCCCACTTCAAGGAGGTAGCAAGAATTCGAATTCCCCTGGGGTAGGGTACTATGAAAGGAAGTTGATCATGGACTTGTGTATGTGTTTATTATTTAAAGAACTTACCGCACCACCTCCTTTATTTGGACTTGGGACTGACAATGTAAGCTCACACAACGTACATCTTTCACAAAGCACCAGAATCCACACAGGAAAGATTGCTTGAAGCTTAGCAAATCACAAGCAGCTTCTCCGCACCTTGATCGATTGATATATTAAGCAAACAAGTACCAAACATCAACTTCACGTTGGTTGTGAGAATTTATCAAAAATTGACTAGTTTAATGTTGGTTGCAATCTATTGCAACCCTCCTCCTTTATCCAGGCTTTTGGGACTGACAATGTAAGCAAGCTCACACCGGGAGGTCTAGTACATCTTTCACGAAGCACCAAAATCCAAACAGGAAAGATGGCAGCTTGAAGCTTAGCATATCACAAGCAGCTTCTCTGAACCTTGATCGATCAGACATATTACGCAAAATAAGTACACAAACGTCAACTTCAAAAAAAAGTTAGTTATAAGAATTGGAAAATGACATTGGTTGATCCAAATGGCATTCATTCAGCACATACCAAAATCCACCAACTAACATCTGGAAAGAAGTCATCAGTAGAAATAGAAATTCTTTTAACATTGGCCTTACATTGAAAGCTCTAATGAAGCTTCCACAGAAATACAGAATATAAAGGGACCAAGACGCTCGGCGCAATCTGAATTAAGACCAACTCAAGAGGTGAGTAAATAGGGCAGAATACAAATTAATTGTGCATAAGTTTGGACATGCCTGGAACTTGCACCAGACTTTGTACTGTTAAGAAATTTATAGTAATGGACAATGTCATCGATAGCCAAGGAAGAAATTAATCGTGTAGCACAAGAAATATTAGCAGGGCAGCTACATGATTAAGAAAATTCTATCTATTGTACACAAGCTCAGTTAATAGCACTAAATTTTGCAAATAAACACAGACCAACTTCTCATTGTTCTCAAAGGTTCTTTCACCCAGCCTCGTACCAATAGAACTTCCTTCCCACTCCACCCCACCCACCAACCTCCACCCCCACCCAAAAAAAATACAACCAATATAAATAAAAAAGAAAAAAGTACAACAGTTCAAGGAAGAACAAGCTAAATTTACTATCATAGCAGAAATATAATGCATGTGCTAAGCACCACCAATATGCATTTGACTAAGACTAAAACACAGTTCTTCTTATTTCGATATCTTGACCTTCACTTGAAGCAGCATCGAATGATCATATGCTTATCCTTTCATCTGTAAAGTCAGAAACCCACACATTTCTACCTCTTTAACAGTTGCCTTAAAAACATGCAACTCAATTGGTAAATGGACATCTACGATTTACGTTTGGTCCGCAAGAGCAAATATTTTAACCATGGCATTTCTAAAGTGGATAACCAGCAACAAGTGAGCTTATAGTAATGATAACTCAAAGAGAAAAGGTAATCTGATTAAACAAAATTCACTTTCCGTAGATGGAAACTAAGCTTTGCACATCCACCAAAAGAATAAACAAAATTGAAAAGCTTCTATTTTCCTATCCTCTTGATGTACAAATCATACAAGTCAGGCAGTTCAGCTTTGACAGGCAGCATATATTTCTCCAAAAACTTCGATTCAGGCCATGTAATAACAGTGTAAAACTTATGCCTACTCTTTATCAGATTCTTTTCACTGACGAGTTTCCACATTTCATACCTGGGAATTAATCTCTTCTCCAAACTGTATGTTAAAAGTGAAGGGTGAGAAGAGATGTAAATGGACTTGTATCTGACTTCTTTCATCAAAAATGTCAATGCAGCTTGAATTCGTGCCTCTGATAGGCCTAGACAGTAAGGTAGCTTTTGCAACATGGTAAGAATATCGGTGTTAGACCACCCAAAACTCTTGAAGATTCCAAATTTCGTGTCTGCAGCCTCTTGACTCAAGCCAATAAGCGCATTAACGATGTGGAGAAACATTGCCGAGTCAGAAGAAACACAAACTTCTTTTTCCACCCTATGCAGCATTTCCTCAAGCTTCTTGGTACTAATTTTAAGAAAGTTGGAACGTCTAAGCACAAAATTCTTGATCCTATCATTTGAGCAGCCAAATGATCGCAATAAATTCAAATTGGCTTCCATAGTTCCATGATTAATGTAACTAATCAACCAAGAACGTTTCTTTATAACCTTAACCACATTCTCATCGCTACCCAATAAATTTCTAAGACAATTTATAACTGGTCTTATATGAGTATCTAATCCCCTGTCAACAAAGGTCCAATTTTTTAAAATGACTTTGACTAAATCGGAACGGGATAACCCGAGTTGAGAAAGACAGTGTAATTTGGGTTTAAGGGTTTTTTCAACATCAAAGAATAGCACTTTTGGGTTCTTGGAAACCAAGATTTTGATGTGGGTGTCGTTAAAACCTGTTTGTTTCAAGAAATTAATGGATAAATTTGGATTCTTTGAGGTATTTACAGGGTAACCTACCTTAGCAGACGCAGAGATAGCTTCTTCACTGGAGAATCCCAGTGAGTTGATGAGGTACTTCACTATGAAATGGGTCGGACTCGGGGCAGCTGTTGAGTACCGAAAGAGAAACCCATTACCATCAAATCTGAATATTAGAGCAGATGATATAGCTCCAGCTTTGACAAGCATCCTTTCCTCCCCAATTACAGAAAGCCAAAAGTGGGAAGTTCTAAAAGGGTTTATGCTCTCATTTCTTCTCCGACACAATTTTATGCGCAAGGCTTTGAGAAATTAATGAAGAATTTTGAAGTGTAAGTCAGATGTAGGGGTTGTTCATCCTTCAGTTTGAGTTGATTTTGAGGTGAAAGAATTTTGAACATTCAAGCGTAGAATTATTATTTTTACATGTTCTTCTTTAGGATGGATGTAATTTGGTAGGAGAGATAAGACTAGAAATGAGGGTTATTCGAGATAAGGTGAGAGTGACTTTGATGAAAGTCAAGATGCGAGAAGCGAGGTTGAAAAGATTCGAGCATGTAATGAGGAGGAGCACGAATGCCCCATCGCCAAGATGTGAGAGGCTAGCTAGATGGTTTCAGGCGAGGTAGAGGTAGATCGAAAAGCATTGGAGGGAGGTTATTAGACATAATATGGAGCAGTTACAGTTTACCGAGGACATGACCTTAGATAGGAAGCTGTGGAGCATGCGAATTAGGGTAGAAGGTTAGTAAGTAGGAGTGCGTCCATGCTAGTAGGTAGGCGTGCTTTGTTTTGTTGTTCGTGCTCGTAGTCGTAGGGCTACGCTTGTAGTGTCTTGTTCTTGGAGTTTTGATGATGTTTGTGATCTCGGGTAGATCGATTGTAGTATTATTTTGTGGTAGTTTTGTTTCAGATACCATCTGTTGTTTTGTTGCTACTATTGTTTCTTGTTCTTTTATTATGTTTTTATTTTGAGCTGGGGGCCTCTCGAAAACAGCCTCTTTACCCCACCTCTGAGGTAGTGGTACGATTTGCGTACACTCTACCCTTTCCAAACCCCACTTTGTGAGAATATATAGGATATGTTGTTGTTCTTTAGGCTTGCCTTAGCTGAATTTATTGATTTTTTTTCCTTTTTTAAAATCCAACAATTTTTAGTGATAATGGTAAATTCACAATGGAAAATTTATACTTCTAAAATAAGAGTAAAACCGAAAAACAAATAAATTAATAATAACAAACTTAATTGCCAAATAGAATAAAATTTCCTCAATAATAATAATAATAATAATAGAATTGAAAAGAATAAATATTAAAAATGATTTAAAATATATTGTATGTTTCATTAGTTGTATTGTTTTTTGGTAACTAAACATTTTATATGCATCATCAAAATTGAGCACAGTTACATAACCATTATATATAAGTATCACACCTTACTGTTTAAAAAAAAGCATTACATTTCATATCCTAATCACCTCCCTCGGCTAGCAAAACACCAAAACAAAAGAGTCAAATGGCATTCCATTTAGAAAATAAGTTGCTGCAAATGATTTGAAAGTTGACTGGTTTCTCTAACATTGCAAATGATAGCAATGCTCATTGCCTCCCAATTTCAAAGATCCTATGGCTTCTCTCAATACATAAAGCATGAACCACCTCAGCATATATCATTTTAAATACTTGAGTTCTACATGAGCTGCCTTTTGAATTCAGAATGCTCCCAACATGTTAAGTTGATAGTCTTGCCTTTCAACCAGTATAGGATTTTGTCCCATAACCCTTTTGTAGCCTCACACTATAGGAACAAATGGCCCCAAGCATCTGAAAATTTCTGGCATAATATACAAGTAGGATCAACACTCATATCCTATTTAGCTGGTCTATCGACAGTAAGCAACCTATCCTGGAAGTGGAGACATTGTGAACATTGCCTTTGGTCTATCCTGATCACCAAACATGACACATTTTCACCTGACTCTGAAAGCATTACCAATCAGCTGCAAACAGATCTGTTTTATTATTCTTTTGTTCTGAATTGAGTGTTGCAATTGCTTCAATATGCTTCTAAACCCCATAAGTTTTTGTCATCTAATAAGCTTGTTTTGAGTTCACTAAGAGTTGTGATTCTAGTTCTTTATGTAGTAGTTATGGATCTATTTGATCCAAAGTCTGCCCTGTTTATGCATAAGGTCTCAATATGTCTTGGTCAAAGCTGCCTTGTTCCACACATGTTGATAAAATTGAGGCCACTAGGCCTCCGGTCTAGCAGATGCAGAAGTAGAGTCCGGTGTAATGGTCATATTATTATTATTATCATTAGGGGGTGAAGGGCTTGCTTCAGTAGCTATGGGTGTAACAGGGGTCGTTCTCGGCCGTCCTCGACCTCGTCCACGTCCTCTTCCTTTCCCTCTAGCCATGATTTTCACCAGCAGTGCAGGTTAGACCAACATACGTCGAGAGCCATGAGAGAGAAAAGTCGGAATACCTCTCTTTCTAGTTGTATCTTTTTAACTATATCTATCATATAGTATACAAATTAATGATGATTTATCATCATCATAACAAAGATCAATCTAGGTCGAGATGAATGGAAGAGACTTCTTGAACTAGTTTTTGATAGGGATTGATAAAATTTAGTGTTTATCACTCGTTGAATGAACCCTAATAAAATTTTGCAAGGAAATGAATGTATTAAACGAAAAATTATTTAACTAAGCAAATATAGCTACTATATTATTTATAATATTTAATTTTTTTAAAAAAAATATTACCAAATATTGCTATACTTTTGAGTTTTATAGAAAATCTAGAAAAACTGGCCCTAAATTCTTCCTCACCCTTTCTCTCTTGCCACACTTTCTGGCACTTCCCCTCTTTTATTTATTGCATCTTCTTCTTTCTTCTCTTCTTTTACTTCCTCTCAGACAAAGTACCATAATCCAAGCAGCTTGAAAATTAGCATATCAGAAGCAGCTTCTCTGCACCTTGATCGATCATATATTAAGCAAAACAAGTATACAAAAGTAAACTTCGGAAAAAAATGGATATAAGAATTGGGAAAATGACATTGGTTGATTCAAATGGCATTCATTCAGCACATACCAAAATTCATCAACTAACATTTTGAAAGAAGTCCTCAGTAGAAGTAGAAATTCTTTGTGAACATTGGCCTTACATTCAAGGCTCTAGTGAAGCTTCCACAGATATACAGAATATAAAGGGACCAAGCCGATCGGCACAATCTGAACAATTGTCAAGGAAGAATTTAATCGTGTAGCATGAGGAATATTAGCAGGGCAGATACATGATTAGGAAATTTCTTCCTCCCAGCCTGTTACCATTAGAACTTCCTTCCCCCTCCACCCCCTCCCCTAGAGCATAGAGAGATTGTTTCCCATAGGCCTGCGGCTCAAGAAAAACAGTCGAAAGCAATCCTGAAAAAAGAAATAATGGAAGTACAAGAAACAACAAATAGTAACAAAACAAAACATAGTAACAGAACAGTACTACAATACGACACTCGAAATACAAGAAACAACAAATACTAATAGAAATCAAAGGACAAGATACTACAAGAGTAATATTGAAACTACTAGTATGGACGAACGGCTAAATTAACTATCATTGCAGAACTATAACGCATATGCTAAACACCACCACTATGAAACAAATTAATTTGTCAAGCATTTGAATAGACTAAAAGTTTATTGCATCCCCTTGTTAAGACAGGCCCTATGCGTTGTTTTTTTTGGTTTTGATTATTTTTTTATTTGCAAGCAAACACAGTTCTTTCTTATTTCGATATCTTGACCCTCGCTTAAAGTAGCATCGAATGATCATATGCTTATCCTTTCATCTGTAAAGTTACAAACCCACACATTTCTACCTCTTTAACAGTTGCCTTAAAAACATGCATCACAACCAGTAAATGGACATCTACGATTTACGTTTGGTCCACAAGAGCAAATATTTTAACCATGGCATTTCTAAAGCGGATAACCAGCAACAAGTGAGCTAACAGTAATGTTGATATGATAGCTCAAAGAGAAAAGGTAATCTGATTTAAAGAAAAGCCCTTTCCGTAGCTGAAGATTGCTCTGCACATCCACAAAAGAATAAACAAATTGAAAAACTTCTACTTCCCTGTCCTCTTGATGTACAAATCATACAAGTCAGGCAGTTCAGCTTTGACAAGCAGCACGAACTTGTCCAAAAACTTTGATTCAGGCCATGTCATAACAGTGTAAAACTTATGCCTACTCTTTATCAGATTCTTTTCATTGACGAGTTTCCACATTTCATAGGTGGGTATTAGCCTCTTCTCCAAACTGTACATTAGAAGTGCAGGGCAAGAAGCGATGTAAATAGACTTGTATCTGAGTTCTTTCATCAAAAATGTCAATGCAGTTTGAATTCGTGCCTCTGATAGGGTTACACAGTGAGGTAGCTTTTGCAACATGGTGAGAATATCCGTGTCAGACCACCCAAAACTCTTGAAGATTCCAAATTTCTTATCTGCAGTCTCTTGACTCAAGCCAGAAAGCACATTAACGATGTGGAGAAACACTGGTGAGTCAGGAGAAACGCCAAATTCTTTTTCCACCCTATGCAGCACTTCCTCAAGCTTCTTGGTACTAATTCTAAGTAACTTGGGACTTTTAGGCACAAAATTCTTGATCTGCTCAAATGATCGCAATAAATTCAGATTGGCTTCCATAGTTCCACGAATATTGTAACTAATCAACCAAGAACATCTCTTTATAACCTTAACCACATTTTCATTACTACCCAATAAATTTCTAAGACAATTTATAAGTGGCCTTATATGAGTATCTAATCCTCTCTGTAAAAATGCCCAATCTCTTAAAAGTACGATTTTAAGTTATCATGAACTGCAAGCTATTGGAAACTTGCACAACAGTATAATTTTGAAAGAAATTTATAGTGATGGACAAATGCCATTCAATAACCAAGGGATAAAAGTGTAGCACCAGTAGATATATTACCGGGACAGCTACATGATTAAAAGAATTCTATTTACGGTATGCAAGCTCTGATTAGTAGCTCTAAACGTAACAAATGAACATAGACCAACAACATAAGGGTTTCATCCCCCCATACACCAAAAAAAGAAAAAAGAAAAAGGAATGGCAGTTCTAGGAAGGACAAGCTAATTAACTACTATCATTTGCAGAAACATAATTTATATGCTAAGCACCATACTATGATGCAAATTAGCTTGCCAAGCATTTGACTAAGACTAAAGTTTATTGCCACATAAGAAGTAAGTCTAGGTACCATATACTTACTTCAGTACAAGCTATAGCCCACAATGTTATTGGTATAATGTATTGAAAGCAATATAAGTAGTTAATTCACTTGCTTTTCTACTTAATGGAAAATATAGAACCTGCCACTTTGTGGTTCATCATTTTCCAGAAAACAACAAGACATTAATTAGCTAGCAACATGTTTATCAAATACCAGAGATGCTTAGTTGAATAATTGGTGCCTTTTTCTGGAAAAGATGCAGGTCACTAGAAAGCAAATTAAGTTTGAAGTACAAAAACACTCCAATGATATTCTTGCTTTATCAGGACAGAAATGATGTTTGGCAACGCTGACTATATTTTTCGAAATACCAACTGAAAAGAGAAAAGCAACAATATATCGGACTACAAAAGGATAATTTTAAAAAGGTCGCAACACCCTTAAGGCCAAAAGTAAACTAGAACAGTCAATGAGCCACAGTTTTCTTATGTGATTCACAGAGATCATGTATCTGATCCTTGTAGGGAAGCACAAAATTCTCTATGAACTTTGACTCTATTAAGCACAGAACAGGATAACTTGCATCCGAGGTACCGCCATTTTTTCCAGACTATAGACCAAAATTGAAGGATGAGAAGCTAAGTAAGCAGGTTCAAAACCAAGCTCTTGTTAGAAAATTCGAGGAGGAGGAGCATTCTCAATTAATCATTTTCTCTTGAAGACAAGAGGAAGGAAGTATTCTTCTTTACTTCTTCCAAATTGGAATACATAATTTGTTTGAATATAGTGTCTTTCTAGCAGTACTTTGACCTTATTATAGATTTATATACCAGTAAAATATAGAGAACTTTTAATATTGTTATTATTATTAGTACTATTATTTATAAATAATTAACTTATTTTTCACCTTTATTTTTATTTGACAAGATGATGACATGAGTTGAGCTTAAATGGAGAAACATGGTCAATGAGGATTCATGTAGTTGACGACAACTTGTTTGGGATTGAGGCTTAGTTGTCGTTGTATAGCTTCTCATACACAAGCTTAACAAAACCAGGACACCATTTCACTTACTTAAAGTCAATATATTTCCATATAGCATCCTAGCTACAAATAAAAGAGCAAAAGGTAAACTAGTAGCAACTATAGCACATAAACAAGGAAGAGAACAACAAAAGCAGCTGAGTTTATTCTCTCTTTTGAGATGTCATTGGCAAATTCTTAAGAGGGATATATAACAGAAAAAGAGAAACAACTCTGTCATTTGTACTTGCCGAAACAACTAACTAGCAACAAGTGAACTAACAGTAATGTAGATTTGAAAGGTAATCTGATTAAATAAAATTCACTTTGCCTCGCCGAAAACTAAGATTACCCTGCACCACGTCCATCAGAGGAATAAACAAAATTAAGTAGTACACTACTTTCCTATTCTCTTGATGTACAAATCATACAGGTCAGGCAGTTCAGCTTTGACAGGCAGCACATACATGTCCAAAAACTTTGATTCAGGCCATGTCATAACAGTGTAAAACATTTGCCTACTCTTTATCAGATTCTTTTCATTGACGAGTTTCCACATTTCATACCTGGGTATTAACCTCTTCTCCAAACTGTATGCTAGGAGTGAAGGGTGAGAAGCAATGTAAATAGACTTGTATCTGACTTCTTTCATCAAAAATGTCAATGCAGTTTGAATCCGTGCCTCTGACAGGGATATACAGTAAGGTAGCTTTCGCAACATGGTGAGAATATCCGTGTCAGACCACCCAAAACTCTTGAAGATTCCCAATTTCGTGTCTACATTCGTTTCACTGAAGCGAATAAGCACACCAACGATGTGGAGAAACATTGCCGAGTCAGGAGAAACGCCAACTTCTTTTTCCACCCTATGCAGCATTTCCTCAAGCTTCTTGGTACTTACTTTAAGAAAGTGGGGATGTTTAAGCACAAAATTCTTGATCTTATCATTTGAGCAGCCAAATGATTGCAATAGATTCAAACAGTCTTGCATAGTTGTACCACTACTGTAAGTAATCAACCAAGCACATCTCTTTATAACCTTAACCACATTCTCATCACTACCGAATAAATTTCTAAGACAATTTATAACTGGTCTTATATGAGTATCTAATCCCCTAGTAAAAATTGTCCAATCTCTCAAAAGTACTTTGACTAAATCAGAACGAGAAAACCCGAGTTGAGAAAGACAGTGTAATTTGGGTTTAAGGGTTTTTTCAACATCATAGTATAGCACTTCTGGGAGCTTGGAAACCAAGATTTTGATGTGGGTGTCGTTAAAACCTGTTTGTTTCAAGAAATTGACGGATAAATCTGGATTCTTGAAGGAATTAGTGCGGATTACCTTGGCGGAGGCAGAAATAGCTTCTTCTTTGGAGAATCCCAGTGAGTTGATGAGGTACTTCGTTGTGAAATGGGTCGGTGCAGCTGTTGAGTACCGAAAGAGAAACCCATTACTCCCAAATTTGAATACTAAAGCTCGAGCTTTTACAAGCATCCTTGCCTCCTATTACTGAAAACCAAAAGTGATAAGGGTTTATGCTCTCATTTGTTCTCCACCAACTTTTTGAGGACTTATCGAAAATTTGTTTCATGTAGTTTGGCAAGGTGTTTCTCTCTCATTCATATAAGTATTTCAAAATGTTACTTTTACATCCATTAGAGCCCTCGATATATAAAGGTTTGTAAATGCGATAATAATTGGATCAGATCGAAACATTCGATTATCGACGGACAAACTGAAAATTTGTAATCAATCAAGCTCCCTTCTATCTTTGCACTCAAGAGTTAATCTATATTCGATTCGTGAAAATCTTTACACGCCTCCATTAACATAAATCAAATCGATAAAATTATTATTGATTTATCAATATTGTGTTATTAGATTAGCTGTCGGTTCGATTTCGATTTAAGATTTTAACTAATGGTTAAACCGATAACCCAACAAGATTATCTTAAAATTATATTTTTATCCCTAATTATATAGTAGTGGCACTAGATTTTAAATATATACCCTATTATTTTTTGCATTTTATAATTGTTGTTTTAGTGCTCTTGTTTTCTTTCTAAAGTCGTTGGCTTGGTGGGTTCTACCTATCAGTGCAAACTATGAACTGACCTTGTTTTTCTTTTTGACTTTTTGAGAGATTGCTACCGTTGTTGTTGCATTCAAGTTTGCTAATTAACTCGAAAGAAAACAAGTTAGTTTTAGTAATAACGTATGTGAATTTGCTTATGCTTGTAATTTGTGTAGACTTTTATGCATGAAGGTAAGTGTATATATGAACAGATGAAAATAACAGAAAGAACAAAAAGTATAGAAACATTTTCTTATTGGCTAAACTAAAAACCAAATCATTAAAAATCAAAAGCCGATTAACCGAAAACCCAATAACAAATGTCTTATTGGTTTGGTTATCGGTTTCACATGTTTACAAATAAAAAATTAATAAATCAAACCGATAATACACAAATCAAACCAAACCAATCGATGCACACCCCTACCTCCATTACCTTTTAGGAGGTCTAGGCCCGCACCAAAATAGTGTTTTATACTTAGATGTTCGGTCAATTGTTGCACCTCGACACATATCGAAAACCAAATAACTTTAGATTGGAGTAGCTTTTTACCCTTAACCGCAACTCATCAGTTAGATTCTTCAACATCAATCGATTTGGACCAGTTCAATGTAAGATAAATTTGATTGAATTCTTTTTTATGATGTTGCAACTATTCATTATAAAACAAAGAATTCTAATTTTGAATATGTGAAGTCTCTATCAACTAAATTTTCTTTTCTTCATTGATTATTGGACAGTGAAAAATAGTAACACGTGTGTACGACGATGTTCCTATAATAGGCACAAGAAGATCTCTCCTTCAAGGAGGTAGCAAGAATTTGAATCCCCCTGGGTAGGGTACTATAAAAGGAAGTTGATCATGAACTTGTGTATGTGTATCATTTAAGCAACTTATTGTAACCCTCCTTCTTTATTCGGACTTGGGACTGACAACGTAAGCTCACACAAGGTACATCTGTCTTTCACAAAGCACCAACATCCAGGAAGATTGCTTGAAGCTTAGCATATCACAAGTAGCTTCTCTGAACCTTGATCGATCGATATATCAAGCAAACAAGTACACAAAACGTCAACTTTGGGGGAAAAAAAATTAGTGACATAAAAGAACCCTTTAAGCCGATTCGAAAGTAGCAATAGATGAGATTGAATCAGACAGAAGGTTCACCCCTCACTTAGTCTTCCCTATTCAGAAAATAGCAGATAAAAGTAACGATAGACGGGGCTATTTCGCCCTTGTTGTTGTAGTTGAAGTAGCATTCCCCTAAAAGATTCTTCGAGTACTATCTTCATCACAGGATCAGGGGGATGCGGATCTGTCAGACCGGTCGGCTCTGTCTAACTGAAGAATTATACACTCCCGGATTCTAAACAATTCTATCGAGCTGAACAACAAAAAAAGAAGGATAGAATACCTTTCTTTGCTAGACTAGCATGCTATAAACCTACAGGGAATAAGAGCCAGATCGAAGACATTCGTTTCATTCTTTTATACCCCTCTCTCCTTAGTGTTGCTCCTCTTTCTAGGGATCTAATGGTCGTAGACCACCTTCTTGTGACTATGTTGAAGAATTCTTTCCCCCATTTGACTTCTCGAATGAAAGGGTTAGTTGTATACAAGCTCAGTTAATAGCACTAAATTTTGTGTAGCATTTGACTAAGACTAAAAGTTTGTTAAGACAGGCCCTATGCGTTGTTCTTTTTTTTGGTTTTGATTTTTTCTTGTTTGCAAGCAAACACAGTTCTTTCTTATTTCGATATCTTGACCCTCGCTTAAAGCAGCATCCAATGATCATATGCTTATCCTTTCATCTGTAAAGTCACAAGCCCACACATTTCTACCTCTTTAACAGTTGCATTAAAAACATGCATCTCAACTGGTAAATGGACATCTACGATTTACGTTTGGTATGCAAGAGCAAATAGTTTAACCATGGGCTGGGATTTCTAAGCACAAAATTCTTGATCTTATCATTTGAACAGCCAAATGAGTACAATAAATTCAGATTGGCTTCCATAGTTCGACGATTGTTGTAACCAATCAACCAAGAACATCTCTTTATAACCTTAACCACATTCTCATCACCACCCAATAAATTTCTAAGACGATTTATAACTGGTCTTATATGAGTATAATCCCCTACTTAAAAATTTCCAATCTCTCAAAATGACTTTGACTATCTCGGAACGAGATAACCCGATTTCAGAAAGAGAGTGTAATTTGGGTTTAAGGGTTTTTTCAACATCATAGAATAGCACTTCTGGGGACTTGGAAACCAAGATTTTGATGTGGGTGTCGTTAAAACCTGTTTGTTTCAAGAAATTGAGCTTTGACAAGCATCCTTGCCACTTATTACAGAAAGCCGAAATGGAGAAGGCCTTGTGCTCTCAGGGATGTTTCATGTTAGCTTTGACAAGGTGATTCTTCCTTAAGTCATATAATGTTGTATTCCAACAAAATGTTTACTCCCTTCGTCCCAATTATTGTGACTTACGGTATGTTTTATGTAGCTTCCAAATATATAAGTAATTTTTAGTAAAACAACTGGCCAAAGTGCTATATTTACGTCCATTAGAGCCCACGAAATAAGGTTTGTAAATACTATCATAATCGAACCAGATGAACTTGCAATCAAGCTCCCTTCTACCTTTGCACTCAAGGTCAATCTTCATCTGGTCCGAGTAAACCTTTACACTCAACGACCTCCTGCACCGAAATAGGGTTCGAGGAAGCCAACTAACTCTAGGTTCGAGTAGCACTTTACCTCTAACCATAACTCATTAACATCAATTCAGACTCATCCAATGTAAGACAAATTTGACTGAATTCTTTTTTATGAAGTTGCAACTACGACAAAGAGGGTAGGATATATGCAGACCTTACCCCTACATTTGTGAGGCAGAGAGGTGGTTTTCAAAAGACCCTCGACTTTTTACGAACTATTCATTGCAAGACAAAGAACTCTTAACTTTTGGATATGTGCCATTTCTATCAACTAAATTCTCTTTTCTTCACTGATTATTGAGCCGCCAAAATAATAGCAAATATCAAAAGCATGTACCTAACTACAAGACTAAATGTAGCTATCACGATTCAGAAACAAAATTGCCAGCCATTGCTATTAGGCCAGCTTAGAGAGTTAAAACTAGTAAAAGCTTTCTTCAGTAAAGAACAAAATCATGCATCACTGGCTCTGCTTCAGCTTCTTTGACAGAATGCTGCGTGTTTGCTACTTCCAATTTGTATGAATGCGTGCTTGAGACGACTTCCAATTGCAGATCAAGTGCTATCAACAAACGGCAGTGAGTCATCCGCAAAGCTGTAGCCATCGCCACCCTTCTCGATCAAATGCCACAACTGTTGATTCCTCCATTTTGACCCAAGCCACAGCCACCTTGCTGTTTTCCATGCCTCATCCAGCACAACATCGAAAGTTGCTATTAAGCCAAACTACTGCACAGGAAATCCAAAGATTAAGATGGTAATATGGCATAGTTCCTGGGAGCCATTAGTTAAAGAAAGCACTCACTTTTCCTAAACAGTGGTGAATTTATGTGCTAAATATGGGGCACGTGAACCCGTGGTCTCTCAACAGTGATGTCAGAATTGAACTTATTTCTACTTTAGTGATTAATATACACCTCAACTGATTCAACATGTACCTGCTATATTCTATCACAAACCCTTATATGCACTGGACAACTTTATCTACCAAAGGTTAGATAAATACGGAGAAATCACCTAATACTTCAACAAGCCCATCTTATCCACCAATCCTTGAAGGATATGACATACTCTAGCGGCAAAGTGTAAACTCAATCTTGATATTCTCCATCCTAAATTGACTAAGATTTAACATCGCCTGTTAGTTTTAGATATATCTAGTTTACAGTCTTTTGTCATTTAGTTGTTAGTCTCAATATCTCTGTGTTTTAGCTGCAAAATACTAATGAACTTAGGAATGGGAGAAGTATGTTTTAGTAAGACATAATTTCATAAGTCCACTATTTTCTTATAATAGTGGTGTCTGGTTTAGCTTGCGTACACCTCGACTAATTTCACGAGGTATTTGCTACTTCCCACCAGCACAGGTAGTGAAAAACTCTAATCATCAAGGCTTGGAAAGATAGGACGATGTATTGCCACCTTTTATTTTTGGTGTAAAGAGTCCTGTATAGATGAAGTAGTACAATTAGTAGACTTCTTAGGATCTTTGTAAGTAGCTAGGTTCTATCATTTTTTGGAGGTCTCCAGCATATCCTTAATGCTGAGGGAATACAAATTTACCATGTTAAAAAAAAATAACAAAATTGCGAAGATGGAAGCCTAGTACATCAAGCTCATACTTGGAAAAAATTTCTTTACCCATACTCTATAACCAAACATGTGAAACTTGTCAAATAATTTGCATCGTACAAGTTTAACTAGTTATATAGACAATTTTTCTTTTTTGAACAGCAGATAAATCCCAAACTATTTGTTTTGATCGGTATAAAGCCCAAACTACTACTTCTTCCCCTTTCTTTTCGGGCAATTAAAAGCTTGATAGATGCCTAATATGCTATTACCTAGAGGACGCAAAGAAATGAAATTTCCTTTTTCACCTTTTTGAGAGGTAGGGGCAAGGCAGGGAACAATGCAAAAAGACAATGTCTTAGTTAAATAAACTCAGCAAGGAGATTTTATCATCGCCAAACTGCAAAATGAGAGAAACAAAATTCAGAGGATGTGTTGTCAGGAAGCATTGCATTGTCAAGAACTCAAAATGATTTATTCTGAACATTCTCCATCAAGCTCTGTGTTAAGTGTAGGACTGTTGAAATTTCACCATGTGTATAACCTGGGGGTTGATAATGAAATGGGCCAGGATAGATGGAATGAGTATTATATAGCTAAGCCCGACTAGTTTGGAATTGAGGCATTGATGGATAGATATATAGCCTAAAGTATGATAAGATTAAATAATCATCCTAATCAAACACAATCTGCTGTAATAAGCACAGACCACAAATTCAAATCCTCACCCGTGAACCAAGTCTGGTGTTTAAATCGAGAATGATAGAGGAACATATTTTGAGGATAGAAGCAGCAGCAGATTTCACGCTGTCTGATTCTCAAGAGCCTCCAATGGACTTTAGTTCAAAGTTATACACATCATTTTTGCAAGAGTTATAACATAAGTTCAGTAGAAATTGCTAAAGACGAGATAGCCAAACTGAAGTGGAGTATCAAACCTCTGGCGATCAGCATATTACTTTTTGTCTATTCCATGCTGCTGAATTTTGTTTGCATAGTTCACACACATCAGGCATCTTATCCTTGTGGGCAAGCACATAAACCTGATAAAAGTTATGTTCTGATGGCAACAGAACAGTATACAGATTTGTAATCTTCATCATATAGTTTCTTCTCAACTAAATTTCTCATGAGTTCCAACAAAAAAAACCCTCTTTTTCATACTGAACATAAGCAGTGTTGGGTGAGAAGCCAAGTAGGCAGGTTTCAAACCAAGTTCGACCACGTAGAAGTTTAACGCAGCTCGTAATCTCTTCTGTGACAGCCTCAAACAATAAGGCAAAATCTGGACCATTTGATTATGTCCCATTTAGACCAACCATAATCCCTAAAAAACGCCAAGTTTTGTGTCTATAGTCGACTCTTTCAGCGAAACAAACACATCAACTCCCATGTATAGACCCAAAACTGATTCTCACTCGAGAAATATTAAATTCATCTTCAAGTCTGTGCACTTTTTCCTCATCTGTAAACCCAATAGGCCAATACTCTGAAAGAACGACATACTGATTCTCACTCTTTCACATGCTTTAACAGAGAGTGAACATGTTTTTTTTTCTTGATAGCTTTCACTACATACTCATCACTACCCAAAACTTTTCTAAGATAAAAACAACAACAACAACATACCCAGTATATTCCCACGAAGTGGGGTCTGGGGAGGGTAGAGTGTACGCAGACCGTACCACTACCTCAAAAGTGAGGTAGAGAGGTTGTTTCCGATAGACCCCCGGCTCAAGACATAAACAGTCTAGAAAAGGGCATAATATAAGAACAAGAAACAATAGGTAGTACCAAAATAACAAATAGTAATAGGAACAAGACTACCTCAAAATAATACTACAATCGATCTACCCGAAACAACAAACATCACCAAAACTCCAAGAACACGACAGTACAAGCGTAACAGTACGACTACTAACACGAACCACAAACCAAAGCACTCCTACCTACTAGCATGGACGCATTACATCCTACTAACCTTCTACCCTAATTCGCGTCTTCCACACCTTCCTATCTAGGGCCATGTCCTCGGTAAGCTGTAACTGCTCCATGTCATGTCTAATCACCTCCCTCCGATACTTCTTCGGTCTACCTCTACCTCGCTTGAATCCAGCCATAGCCAACCTCTCACACCTCCACATGGGGGCATCCGTACACCTCCTTATCACATGCCCGAACCATCTAAACCTCGCTTCCCGCATCTTGATATCTCAACCTCGCTTCCCACATCTTGACATCCACTGAAGTCACTCCTGCCTTGTCTCGGATAACCTCATTTCTAATCCTATCACTCCTAGTAAACCCACACATCCATCGCCAACATCCTCATCTCTGCCACCTTCATCTTATGGATGTGAGAGTTCTTGATTGGACAATACTCCGCCCCATATAACATAGTTGGTCGAACCGCCACTCTGTAAAACTAGCCTCTAAATTTAGAAGGCACCTTCTTATCACACAGGACTCTGGAAGCGAGACTCCATTATCCACCCTGCACCAATACGGTGAGTGACATCCTCGTCGATCTCACCATTTCCCTTGAGACGAAATGACTTGCAAAATTTCATGCAAGAAACTTCAGGGCTTCCCAAAATAGACACACTTCCAGTAATGACCTTTACTAAGTCAGATCCAGATAAACCAAGATCTTGAAGAATGTCAAGTTTGGGCTTTAGGGTTTTGTCAATATCACACACAAGCAACTTGGGAACTGCAGAAATAATTTTACCAATATGGGTTTTGTCCAGACCACTATGTTCGAAGAAATTTAGCACAACCTGAGTATAGTTGGATAGGAAGAATGAGAAGACCTAGCCAAATATGGGTTAAATGCAAAATACTCTTATTCAACTTCAAGTCTTCAACCAAAGCAGATGAGATTCTTTGAAGAGACATAATTGTCCAGTTATAGGAATCTTATTAAAATTTCCGCACACAAACTACATCTTTCACAACAGCGACAATAAAGACGACATCTCACTTCAAACAAGCTCTAGATTTGTTTTTTTGAGAATGAGGGGAAAAAACAAATCTCAAAGGTGTCGCCGTATTATGAGAATTTAACAAAAATTGACTAGTTTTATGCTGCCCACTGCCCACATGTTTCCAGGCTTGGACTGACAATGTGAGCAAGTTCACACAGGGAGGCAATAGATACATCTCTCACAAAGCACCAAATCTAAACAGTAAAGAGAAGATGAAGGTGGAAGATTTGGGGGGGGGGGGGGGATTTTCGCCTCGGGGAAACAGAGTACGGGGTTGACAGAGCACAGAAAGAAACGAAGTTAAGGCAAATAATATTTGTAATGGGAATATCAACAAGAAACTACCCACATATCTAAAATTAGCCAATAGACATAATAGATGTATGGTAGCAGTTTGAACCTTAGCGTATCACAAGCAGCTTCTCTGAACCTTAATCGATCGATATATTAAGCAAAACAAGTTCACAAACGTCAACTTTGTAAAAAAATAATAATTCAAGAACTGAGAAAATGACATTGGTTGATTGAAATGACATTCATTCAGCACATACCAAAATCCATCAACCAACATCGGGAAAGAAGTCATCAGTAGAAATAGAAATTCTTTGTGAACATTGGCCTTACATTCAAGGCTCTAATCAAGCCTGCAAAGAAATACAGAATATAAAGGGACCAAGCCGCTCGGCACAATCTGAACCAAGACAAACTCAAGAGGTGAGCAAACAGTAACTCCGCCAAGTAGCTAAAGTATTGGTGTAAATTTCAGAAAAAGAGCCATTATGATCAATTGAAGCAGAAATAAATTAATTGTTCATGAGCCCCAGTAAGTTCAGACATGCACTGCAAGCTATTGGAGAACTTGCACCAGACTTTGTACTCTGAAAGAAATTTATAGTAATGGACAATGTCATCAATAGCCAAGGAAGAAATCAATCCTGTAGCACGACGAATATTAGCAGGGCAGCTACATGATTAAGAAAATTCTATCTATTGTACACAAGCTCAGTTAATAGCACTAAATTTTGCAAATAAACATGGACCAACTTCTCATTGTTCCCAAAGGTTCATCCTCCCAGCCTCCTACCATTAGAATGCCCTCCCCCCCTCCACCCCAAAAAACAAAAACAGAACCAAAATAAATGAAAAAGAAATAAGTATGACAGTAACAGGTAGAACAAGCTAAATTTACCATCATTGCAGAAATACAATGCATATGCTAAACACCACCACTATGAAACAAATTAATTTGTCTAGCATTTGACTAAGACTAAAAGTTTATTGCATCCCCTTGTTAAGACAGGCCCTGTGCATTTTTTCTTTATTTCTTCTTGGTTTCGGTTTTTTCTTATTTGCAAGCAAACACAGTTCTTCTTATTTTGATATCTTGACCCTCACTTAAAGCAGCATCGAATGATCATATGCTTATCCTTTCATCTGTAAAGTTATAAACCCACACATTTCTACCTCTTTAACGGTTGCCTTAAAAACATGCATCACAACCAGTAAATGGATATCTACGATTTACGTTTGGTCCTCAAGAGCAAATATTTTAACCATGGCATTTCTAAAGTGGATAACCAGCAACAAGTGAGATAACAGTAATGTTGATATGATAGCTCAAAGAGAAAAGGTAATCTGATTAAACAAAATTCACTTTCCGTAACTGAAAACTAAGATTACTCTGCATGTCCATCAAAAGAATAAACAAAATTAAGTAGTATCTATTTTCCTGTCCTCTTGATGTACAAATCATACAGGTCAGGCAGTTCAGCTTTGACAGGCAGCACATACTTGTCCAAAAACTTTGATTCAGGCCATGTCATAACTGTGTAAAACTCGTGCCTACTCTTTATCAGATTCTTTTCATTGACAAATTTCCATATTTCATACCTGGGTATTAGTCTCTTCTCCAAACTGTATGCTAAAAGCGCAGGAAGAGAAGCGATGTAAATAGACTTGTATCTGACTTCTTTCATCAAAAATGTCAATGCAGTTTGAATTCGTGCCTCTGATAGGGTCACACAGTGAGGTAGCTTTTGCAACATGGTGAGAATATCAGTGTCAGACCACCCAAAACTCTTGAAGATTCCAAATTTCTTGTCTTCAGTCTCTTGACTCAAGCTAGCAAGCACATAAACGATGTCGAGAAACACTGCCGAGTCAGGAGAAACGCCAACCTCTTTTTCCACCCTATGCAGCATTTTCTCAAGCTTCTTAGTACTGAATTTAAGAAAGTTTGGACGTTTAAGCACAAAATTCTTAATCTTATCATTTGAGCAGCCAAATGATTGCAATAAATTCAGATTGGCTTCCATAGTTGCACGATTATTGTAACTAATCAACCAAGAACGTTTCTTCATAACCTTAATCACATTTTCATCACTACCCAATAAATTTCTAAGACAATTTATAACTGGTCTTATATGAGTATCTAGTCCCCTACAAAAAAATTTCCAATCTCCCAAAATGACTTTGACTAAATCGGAACCAGATAACCCGATTTCAGAAAGACAGTGTAATTTTGGTTTAAGGGTTTTTTCAACATCATAGTATAGCACTTTTGGGTACTTGGAAACCAAGATTTTGATGTGGGTGTCGTTAAAACCAGTCTGTTTCAAGAAATTGAGGGCTAAATCTGGATTCTTTGATGTATTTACACGGTAACCTACCTTAGCAGACGCAGATATAGCTTCTTGATTGGAGAATCCGAGTGAGTTGATGAGGTAACTCACTATGAAATGGGTCGGACTCGGGGCAGCTGTTGAGTATCGAAAGAGAAACCCATAACCCTCAAATTTGAATATAGCTCGAGCTTTGACAAGCATCCTCGCCTTGTATTGCAGAAAGGCCACTCTCAGGGGTGATTTGGTTAGTGGGATAGCATACACAAAATAACTTAGCACACTATTTATATTAATTTGACCGAATTAAATAATTTAGGATAAATTAGATAAAATGTTTATTAACTCAAAATTTCTTATCCAAAATAATTCAATTAGTACATTCAGCCCCATTTCTTGTTGCTAATGTACATTTCACTTCTCTTTTTTTTTTTTTTTTGATTAACTGGATAATGTTATATAAAGAAATTAGAGAGTTACATCAGTGTCGGGGCACAACTTGTCATGGTGCTATAGTCTACTATGCAGTTAGGAATATTATAACATTTTACATGCCGAGAAAAAGAGATTCCCAAAATGTCTGCCCAACAAAACGTCCATAGCAAATATAGGGGTAGCTCCCAAAATGTTGCGTCTTTTAAAGAACCCTCCCTTGGATCCTTCCTTAGCCAGAACATCAGCAACCTTGTTTTGCTCTCTGTACCCGTGTCTGACTGGTGGATTGCCCAGGATCCTCATCAACAGTCTGCATTCAGAGATAATGGGGTTATACAATAGATGTTCATTAGTAAGCATATTTATTACTTGCATTGAATTGGTTACAATTTCAAGGGGGGTTAGATTGTTGTCTACAACAATTGTCAAGCCTAGTCTGATGGCAACTAGTTCAACCATCGTGTCTGTGGTGTGATAGATGCTGCTATAGTATCCCAGGATCCAATCCCCTTGGTGGTTTCTAAAGACACCCCCCGTGCCTCCTCTTCCTGGATTCCCCAAGAAAGAGTCATTCGTGTTAAGTTTGTAACAGCCTTTTGGGGGTGGTTCCCATTTGACCTGGATGGTGTGGGTAGTGACTGTGATAGGGTAGCTTATTGCCAGCATCTCATACTCCATGGCTAAGTGGACGACTCTCTTGGTAGGGATGGAGTTCTTTTTGTGGTCAAAGAGGTTATTATTCCTGGTGATTCAGATAACCCAAAGGTAGAAGGGAAGAATGATACCCCAAGTTAAGTAATTGTTGAACTTGGTGTCTTTTGTGGCATCCAGCATTGGTTCCAGCTTCCATTTTGGAGCATGCTGATTATTGTGGGGTTACTATCCCTGGCTTGGTTGATCAGACTATGCCAAAAAACTTTCACATTAGGGCACTGAAAGAAAATGTGATAGCAGTCTTTATTATTGAATTCACAGAAGTTGCAGTGGGGTTGATGTCCAAGCCAATGTGATGGAGGTAGTGGGAGGTTGATAGCCTATTGTGTTGGAGAAGCCAAAGAAAATATTTGATCTTGTTGGGAGCTTTCACGTTTCATATCCTTCTGAACATGCTATGAGGGTTGGGCCTGTCCACTCCTTGATGGGCAATGATGTCATAAGCAGAATTGGTGGTGAATTTGCCATGGCCAGTGGCTCCCCAGATGAGCTTGTCGTTAGCAGTAGTGGCATTAGGAATTTGGACAAAAAAATGAGATTCTTGATGTAATCAGGGAGGCTGAAGGAGAGGGAGTTGAAGCTCCAGGTGTTGTGTCTTCTAATATAGGAGACAGTTAGTTGTTCTCAAGCATAATCAGAGGCCCCAAGAGAGTGTTATTAAGGGGTTGATTAAGATTGGGATCCATTTGTCGGTGAAGAACCTCACAGTATTTCCATTGTTAATGCTCCAGATAGCCCCTTCTTTTTATGTTCTTTCTTCTTTTTCTTCTTCTTTTTCTTCTTTCTTTTTCAATGTTCAGTCATTAAAGTTTTTTCAAAATTCGATTTTAAAATTTGATGTGTTGTAAATATATATTGTTTCAACTGAATAATATATTCAAAGACTCGAAACATTGAGAAGAGTTCATATCTAAAATTTGGGACTGTTTAGAAGAGATTTTGAGTTGGTCGAGATTGAAAGACTTCATTAGTCATTAAATCTTCTTTAAAGCTCAATTTTAAAATTCGACGAGCCATAAAGGTGAATCATTTCGAGCAAATAATATATTCAAAGTCTCAAAACATCGAGACAAGCTCATATCTAAAATTTTGGGACTTTTTAGAAGAGATTTTGAGTTGGTCGGGATTGAAAGACTACATTAGCCATTAAAGCTTCTTCAAAACTCGATTTTTAAGATTCGATGAGCCGCAAACGTAAATCATTTCAAGTGAATAATATATCCAAAGACTCAAAACATCTAGAGGAGCTCATGTCTAAAATTTGAGACTGCTTAGAGTAGATTTGAGTTGGTCCGAACTAAAAAAAATCAGCATGCAATGTATAAATAGTATAAAAAGTGTATATGAATGTATATATACATCTATGATACATAGTTATACATCATATACATTGTTATACACTTTTATACAAATACTGATACATTATATACACATACGGGCATTTTTATTGAAAACTTTTTTTTGTTGCTCGTACAATTACGTAAGAATCTCATTATACATCATATATACACAGTTAATACTCATTATTAAACGATCTCTCGATTATTATTTCTCATAATTTTGAGATTGTTTGTATCATGTGAAACCATTATATTAGAAAATAACTACTTATTATTATTATGGATCTTTCTAAATTATATGTATTGAAAGTTTATAATAGCGTGTAATCGCAAACATTTATTTGCACAAGAAGCATGGAAAATGCGATTTATTAATACGGCAACTTAAGATATTTCAATACTTTATTTATGAACTATTATTTACTTATTCAGTATGATTATGATCAGGGTGATTCTTCCTTAGTCATACAGTATTGTATTTCAACAAAATATTCAATTTTTAGTAAAACAATTGGCCAAAGTGCTATGTTTACATCCACTAGAGCCCACGAAATAAGCTTTGCAAATACAATCATATTCGAATTAGATCGAAATATTCCGTTTTCGACTAACAAAGCGATAACTTGCCATCAAACTCCCTTCTACTTTTGCACTCAAGGGCCAATCTTCATCCGGTTCAGAGAAAACCGTTACACTCCGCCATTACCTTTTGGGAGGTCTAGGCCCGCACCGAAACAGGGTTGTACCCCTAGATGTTCAATCAAATGTTACACCTTCACGTATTTTGAGGAGAACCAACTAACTCTAGATTCGAGTAGCACTTTATACTAACCAGAACTCATCAACTGATTCGTCAACATCAATTCAGACCGGCCCAATGTAAGACAAATTTGATTGAATCCTTTTTAACGAAGTTTCAGCTACAACATGTATACTCTCACTATCTCACAAGTGAAATTTGGGGAAAGTAGGATATATATATACACAAACGTTACCCTTACCTTTGTGAGGTAGAGAGACTGTTTTCGATAGGCCCTCGATTTTTTACGAAATATTCATCTAATTTTTGGAAATGTGACATTTTTATCAACTAAATTCTCTTTCTTTTTGTTGATTATTGGGCCGTCAAAATAGTAGCAGGTGTCCCTGACGCTATTCATGTAATAGGATCAAAAATCTCTCCTTCAAGGAGGTAGTGGGTATTCGAATTTCCCCTGGGGTAGGATACTATAAAAGGAAGTTGATCGTCGATTGCTTCAAATATTACAAGACATATTGGACAAGTGCCTATTTTCCTGGCTTCTGCTACCTAACTGAAATTCTGATAAAATCAAAAGCCTGTACTTAACTACAAGGCTAAATGTAGATCAGGATTCAGAAACAAAATTGCCAGCCATTGCTATTTGGCCAGCTTGAGAGTTGTCGACACTTGACACTAGTAAAACTAGTTGAGGCTTTATTTAGTAAAGAACAAAATCATGTATCACTGGCTCTGCTTCAGCTTGTTTGACAGAATGCTGTGTGTTTGCTACCTGCAATCTGTACGAATGCATGCTTGAGACGACTTTCAATTGCAGATCAAGTGCTTTCAACAAGCGACAATGAGTCATCCGCAAAGCTGTTTGACCCAGGCCACAGCCACCTTGCCGTTTTCCCATGCCTCATCCAGCACAACATAGGAAGTTGCTATTGAGCCAAATTACTGCACAGGAAATTCAAAGATTAAGATGGTAATAGGGCATAGTTCCTGGGAACCATTCATTAAGGAAAACACTCTTGGAATCAGACTCTTTCTAATAATCGAAACAATATTAGCAAATCTATTTGTCAACATTGTGTTATTCCTAAGGTGAGCTTTACTCATATTTTCTGTTAATCCTGAAATTACAAGAATGTGTCTTTTTCCTAAAAATAATAATAATAATAAATGTGGTGTCTGAACCCACTCCGTCAGGAAGGAGCAAGAGACCCATGTTTTATGTAGTGATGACAGAATTGAACTTATTTGCATCTATTTAGATTTATATATACCTCGACTCATTCAACAGGTACCTGCTATATTCTACAACAAACCATTATATACACCGGATAACTCTGTCTACCAAAGGTTAGATAAATAGGAAGAAATCACCTAATACTTCAACAAGCCAATCTTATCCACCAATCCTTGAAGGATATGACATACTCTGGTGGCAAAGTGAAAACCCAACCTTGATATTCTCCATCCTGAATTGATTAAGATTTAGCATTGCATGTTAGGTTTAGATATATTTAGTTTACAGTCTTTCTTCATTTAGTTGTTAGTCTCAATATCTCTGTGTTTTAGCTGCAAATTACTAATGAACTTATGAACGGAGAAGTGTGTTTTAGTAAGAAATAGTTTCAGATGTCCACTATTTTTTATAACCATGGTGTCTGGATCAGCTTGCGTGCACCTCGACTAATTCCACAGGGTACTTGCTATTTCCCACCAGCACAAGTAGTGAATAACTATGACCATCAAAACTTGGAAAGACAGGAAGAAATCACAAAGTGATTTTGCCTCAGCTTGAATTTGAACCTGAGACCTCATGTGTCTCTCTCAACCGACTTCATTGACCACTAGCCACACCCTCGGGTGCCATTTCAGAAGTCCACTATTGGATGAATTTTGTACCACATGTTTTTGTGCTAAACTTTGTAAGTTCAAATTGAAAAGTACTAAAGGTATAATACTAACACGGTAAAATAAATAAACTACTTCACCTTCCCTCCAAAAAAAATATATTCATAATAAATGTAGAGAAAGAGAGGGGCTTAGCGGCGGGGGCAGAGGAGGAGGTAGTAAAAGTTGATAAACTTCTTCATCCTCTTGTGTGACTCCTTGCAAAACTAAAGAAAAGGATATTGATTCATGTTTTAATATTGGTTCAACGTGGGCATTTGGAAAGAAAAGAAGACATTAATCACATAACAAAGCATGATAATTCACAACACAGTGCTGAGGCACTAGTGACAATCACAGCAAAAAATCACTGTGCAACCGGTGGAAGATTCCAAACGACTGACTTCTAATAAGTGACTAAATAAGATGAATAAATTTTGGGGGAGAGTTGGAGATGAAACCCAAAAGCTTTCAAGGTAGAAGGAACATTGTAGCTAGCAGTGTGAACAGGTAACAAACATCATCAAAGAACCACTCGTGTTGATTCAGTGCTCCGAGCTTCTTGATTGGGAAGATGCATTCCTAGTACATCGAGCTCATACTTGGCAAATAATATCTTTACCCATGTTCTATTAGCCAAAGGCGAAATAGCCTGGGAGACTCTTATATTTGTCTCCGTTTGTCACCTAGACCCTCCTACTCACCCCTTTGTCAATTGAACCCTTAAACTCAATAAAACACAACAACATTTTAAACCCCTCTGACCAAGCTTACATGGCATTAATGTTGATGAGTTGTAAAAACACGTGTTTGCACGCATTTAAAAGAAAGTAAAAATAATATTTTACATTTTAAAAACATTAAAATTAAAAAAAAAAACATTAATAATTTTTTTTTAAAAAAAAGAAGAAATCTTTCTTCTTTTTCTTCTTCATATCATCCGTTCCCCCCCACTCACCCCACCCCACCCCCACACCTCCGCCCCCCAACTTTCTTCTTCATCTCCAGACCACACCCTCTTTTTTGTTCAAATCCACCTGCCAACAGCCACTCTCTTCTTCTTCTTCTTAGCACACACACACACCCCTCCCCCTTTGTTCTGCCCGCTCCCCCCTCCCACCCCTCCAAAAAAAAAAATCAATTCCCTGAGTACTTTTCAAAATCTGTTCAAAATTTTTAGTTTTTTTAGATTCTAAAAATATTGAGATCATTGTTTGTGCTGGCTGGGTTCAAAGAGGAAGTGTGAGTATGGGTAATGTGAATGATAATGGTGGATATTGAAAAATTTAAAAAATCCATTGATAAGCTTGAGAAAGCTTGAAGAATAACAAATGGGTCTGTGAATTTGTGAAATTAATTCAAAATTGTGATTGGGGTTCATTTATAAGCTTGAGAAAGCTTGAAGAATAACAAAGGTGTGGAGGATGCGGATTAGGGTAGAAGGTTAGTAGGTAGGGATACGTTCTTGCTAGTAGGGAGGAGTGCTTGGGTTTGTGGTCCGGGTTAGAAGTCGTAGTGCTACGCTGGTAGTGTCTTGCTTTGGAGTTGTGGCGATGTTTCTTGTTGTCAGTAGATAGATTGTAGTGGCATTTGATTGTAGTCTTGTTTCTGTCACATTCTGTTATTTTTATTACTGCCTATTGTTTCTTGTTCTTATATTATGCCCTTTTTCTAGATTGCCTGTGTTTTGAGTTGGGGGTCTATCGGAAACAACCTCTCTACCTCACTTTTGAGGTAGTGGTACGAACTGCGTACACTCTACCCTCCCCAGACCCCACTTTGTGGGAATATACTGGGTATGTTGTTGTTGTTGTTGTGATTGGGGTTTATTGGATTTGTATTTGTGAACATATAGTTGAAATTTCAAGCCAAATGAGAATTTTTTTTATCTATTTGGCATGAATTTGATGCTTAATTTATGGCAAATATGGAGAAATGGATGTTGAAAAGCAAAAGTGGTCTATTTGTTTTTAAAAAAAAATTTAACATTTAATTTCTTACGTGTCAAACAAAAATGACGTGGAATTTCATGTGTAATCGCGTGTACTACATACACATTGACCGGAAGAAAAAAGGGTTTAAAATATTATGTATTATTGAGTTTAAAGGTTTGATTGGCAAAAGGGTGAGTAGGAGGGTTCAGGTGACAAACGGAGATAAAATACAGGGGTTTGCCAGACTATTTCGCCATTAGCCAAACATATGCAACTTGTCAAATTAGTTGCATCATACAGGTTTAACTAGTTATAGACAATTCTTCTTTTTGAGAAAGAAGAAAAGAAAAAAGAAAAGCTCATTGGACAGCAGATAAATCCCAAACTAAATTGTTTTGATCAGTATAAAGCCCAAACTAATTCTTCTTCCCCTTTCTTTTCAGGCAACAAAAAGCTTGATAGATGCCTACTATGCTATTACCTAGAGAACACAAAGAAATGAAATTTAATTTTCACATTTTTGAGAGATAGGGGCAGGGAACAATGTCTTAGTCAAGTAAACTCAGCAAGGAAATTTTGTCGTTGCCAAACTGACAGCAAAATGAGAAAAACAAAATTCATTTCCTAGGGGTTTCCAGGAAGCATTACATTGTCAAAAGAACTCAAAATGATTTTTTCTGAAGATTCTCCATCAAGTTGTGTCTGTGTTAAGTGTAGGACTGGTTGAAATTTCAGCCTGTGTATAACCTAGGGGTTGTAATGAAATAGACCTGAATAGATGGAATGGATATGATAAAGCTAAGCCCCACTAGTTTGGAATTAAGGCATTGATGGATAGATATATAGCCTAAGGCTGATAAGATTAAATATCTGCTACAATAAGCACAGATCACGAGTTCAAATCCTCACTGGTGAACCAAGTCGGGTGTTTAAATCGAGAATGGCAGAGGAACAAATTTTTGAGGATAGAAGCAGCAGCAGATTTCTTGCTGCCTGATTCTCAAGAGCCTCCAATGGACTTTCTTCCCATTAGTTCAAAGTTATACATATCATTGTTGCAAGAGTTTATAACTTTTTCTAGAAATTGCAAAAGACTAGATAGCCAAAATGAAGTGGAGTATCAAACCTCTGGCGAGCAGCATATTACTTTTTGTCTTTACCATGCTGCTGAATTTTGTTGTATAGTTCACACACATCAGGCATCTTATCTTTGTGGGCAAGCACATAAACCTTATAAAACTTCTGTTCTGATGGCAAAAGAAGAGAATACAGATTGTAATCTTCATCATATAGTTTCTTCTCAACTAAACTTCTCATGAGTTCCAACCGGGGCAAAACCCTCTTTTTCATACTGAACATAAGCAGTGTTGGGTGAGAAGCCAAGTAGTCAGGTTTCAAACCAAGTTCCACCATGTAGAAGTTTAACGCAGCTCGCAATTTCTCCCTTGACAGCCTCAAACAATAAGGCAAAAGCTGTACCAATTTGATTATGTCCCATTTAGACCAACCATAATCCCTGAAAACGCCAAGTTTTGTGTCTATAGTCGCGTCTTTCATCGAAATAAACACATCAACTCCATGTATAAACAATCCAGACGCTATAGAAATACCAAATTTATCTTGAATTCTGTCCACTTTTTCCTCTACAACCTCAGGACTTGCCAAAAGAGTATATGGATTTTGAAGTATGAATTTCTTGATATCCTCATCTGTAAACCCAATACTCTTAAAGAACAACATATTGATTCTCACTCTTTCACATGCTTTAACAGACAGTAAACATGGTTTTTTCTTGATAGCTTTCACTACATTCTCATCACTACCCAAAACTTTTCTAAGATAACTGATGCAAAATCTCATGTCAGAAACTTCAGAGCTTCTCAAAACAGTAACACTTCCTGTAATAACCTTAACTAAATCAGACCCATATAAACCAACATCTTGAAGAATGTCAAGTTTTGGTTTTAGGGTTTTGTCAAAATCACAAACAAGCAACTTTGGAACTGAAGAAACAATTTTACCAATATGGGTTTTGTCTAAACCACTTTGTTCGAAGAAATTCAGCACAACTTGGGGATTTCCAGTGGATTTCGAACGAGTTACCTTGGAGCTTGTTGAAATGGCTTCTCCTTTAGAAAATCCGAGCGAGTTGACGAGATAGTTTACCAAGAAATGTGTTTGGTCACAGGCAGTTTTAGCTGTGGCTGTTGAATACTGAAATAGGAATTTGGAGTTGTACATGAAGAAAAGCTTCCCGGCGGCGGCGGTGGCGCTGTGGCCGTGTGGTCGGAATAAGCGAGCCGCCATAGTTTCCAGTTTTCATCAATGGACCAAATTGGCCTAAGAATTTCTTTTTATCTTTTTTAAGGGTCTATTGATTCAAAGTACTAATTTTGGAGGACTTATAAATAAATATAATAAAATTTGTTTATGAAAGAGATTAAAAATAAAATTATTATTATACTATGGTTAATATGTTACGAATAAAATGAAAAATCAAGTTTTCAGTCACTAATATTTGAGTAGGGGCATGAAATGTAATGAATATATCAGTCAATGAAGTATTTATTTTCACGATAATTAAATTATAATTTTTTATTTTATTTTTTTTGAGAATTCTAGTCCAAAATAACTTAATAGCGTTAGTGAGGATATTCATGCCATGCACATTTCTCATAACTTCTCTTTAGACTAAGTATTCTAATTCATATTCTATTCTACATAAATAGTACAGTAGTATATAAGTTTTGGCACAACTTAATGCATGCACAATTTAGATATTGTTAATCAAATAACACATTAATTATATGCGATAAGTATTAATATTTTCTTATGCAATCAATTAAATATTGTATTATCTTTTATGCAACGTTATACTTTGAGATTGGTTTCAAACATTAACCAAACAATCTTTAGTGATTCTATCGAGTAGTGGTGGAGCCATAATGAAGCAAGGGATTTTATGATACTTCTTGTTAAAATTTCTTTATTTATTATCAATAATAAAATATGTGATAAATAGAATTGAATCCTCTTGACTTGAAATATGAATTTGATAAAGTTTATTTTACTAAAAACTAAATCTCTTTAATAAATGTTTGACTTCATCATTACTATCGCACTTTGCTATGACAAAAAAAATAAAAATAATCCCATATTTTGACAAAAGTTTAATCAAATTCAACGTTAAGATCCATTTCAACATTGGATTTGGTAACAATTAAGCCAAGTTTTTATTGACAACCTAGTATATATTTAATATCTTTTCATTTTACTCGAAAAAAAAAATATACATAAACAAAATATATCATACATAAATTTAATATACATGCATTACATTTAATTTATAATTCTAATATATAATTTATCTATCACATATATTGTATCATATAAATATCACCAAGAAGATTTGTGATATGTTAAAACAATATTGTATAGTATCAAAATTTGAATTGATAAGGGGAAAAAATTGCGAATGTAAAAAAAAAAAGAGAGAGAAAGAAAGATATTAGAAAATAAATGAAAACTTTTTTATCGAGAATTTAATGAGTTTTTTACCAACAATTAGTGAGGTTTTTTACGTGATTAGGTGAGAGAATAAGGGATTATTTATGGGGGGAGTTATTTAATGGATTAGGTGAGAAAATGAGAAATTTATTTATGGGGGAGTTACTTTTTCTTGTGGTAGTTCTATAAAAAGTAAGTTTTTTGGTTAATTTTGAAATATTAACTTTTATGCTAAAAATATACAATGTCATTTTTAATAGTGCTTTGTTATATAAAGTCCACTTTCTTTTAAGCCAAAGTTTCATTGTCATTTTGCCCAAATTCAAAAAATAACAAAATGAAACTGATTTCCATCCTTGCTCTTCTATGCTTCCTTCTCCACAGTTCTGCATCCTCTGGTATATGTACTATTAATTTTCATACATATCACTTATGTAGGATACAACTTGTATACTTAACTAGCATTTGATCATAAATTTTTAAATATTTTTGATATTCAATTTTGGATGAAATTGTGTAAGTTGAATATTTGATAGTACTAGATTAGAAATCTAGCCTTTCTCAATCAGTTGATTTGGGGAATCTTAGGGGGCGTTTGACCATGAATTTTTTTTATTTTTTTCGGAGTTAAACTTCATAAAGCATGTTTGGTCATAAAAATTTCGGAATTCAACTTAAAGTGAAATTCCAGAATCTTTAGGAATTTGAAAAACACTAAAAAATTATTATCACTTTTTTTTACTCTAAATTATTTACGAAAATTCAAAAGTAACTCCAATTTGTATTTATAGTCAAACACAAGTTCAATTTTCAAATATCATTTCTAATTTTGAAAATAAACACTACTTTCTTTTTCAATTACTTATAATTTTCATGACCAAACCCCTCCCTCTCCCCCTCCCCCCCCCCCACCCCTCCCCGCTTAGTTGATTGATTGTTTGTGCTTTCACCTTGTTGCTTCCTATCTTGTAATCCCCTCTCCCGCCCTCAATTTTCTTGAAATGAAAAAAAGTTAAAAAAAAAATTGCATAATTGATTACAATCTCCTACAAATATGCTAACAATTTTTTTTCTTTATTTTTTGTGTAAAAAGGGAGGAATTTGGAAAGGAAATGCACAAGAATGATATGCTATGTGGGAATAAAAATGGAGAATTGCCAAATAGGGGAATGTATGGTGAATTGTGCAAAGACTTATGAATACACTATTTTTGGAGAATGCCCATCACATAATAGTTGTTTTTGTGGTGTTTCTTGTTGTCTTGGGAAAGCTTCTCAAACCCTTGCTTAATTTGTACTAAGAAAAAATTCTCTATCAAAACAAGAAACTAAATCTCAATTTGACATGTTAATACTCCCTTCTCTTTTTCTCCATTTCTCCTTATGGGTAAATATTTGATGTTCATAGTAAAGTAAACATGTAAGTTGCAAAATCATTTAGAAACTTATTCTTTTCTAAGATAAGCAATGATCTTGATGACTTGAGTAGGAGCTTTTCCTTTCTTTCTCGTCTGTGTTTTCCTTTCCTTCTTTGCTTTCTTTGAATAAAAAAAGACTCCTGCTAATAGTTTAGCACATTCGTTGTTGTTACTATGGGGTCCTGAAGCACAAGGAGATTTTACCGATCAACAGCAGCTTAGTTTAGTAGCAACACTCTTTCTACCGGCCGGTGTAGCTGAATGTTTCTTATCAATAGAACACGAAGAGGAGGAGTAGGAGTTCGATTTAGGGGCGGAATCAATTCAAAAATACAAAAATGAACGAGTTATTAGAAGTTGTCATGCCTTTTGTGACAAGTTTACAAGAAACTTTGAGCGGGAGATAAGGGACGAGTTTGGTACGAGGAAAAATATTTTCTTGAAAAATAGATAAAGGTGGCAAGAGATGGAATGGTACTCAAAGGGTGAGGATGGGGTGTTGGGTGAGTACAGATTTTTTTTTAAAAAAAATCATTTGTTGATTATCACTATTATCATTATTGTGGTTATTTGTGGAGATTATATTAATTTTACATAAGTGTTTATACCAACAGATAGTCATAAATTTATTATAAGAATTTGGTTCATAATCACTTCAAGAGTCTAATTAAATATATGTAAGACTAGAATAACTATTATAAAAATTCAGAAGAACATTGAAAAATAATAATCAATAGATATTAAATTATACTAATCATTATGAAAGTATGATCTTGGGAAATACCTAAATATTCCTTATATAGTTGTCAATAAATTTTCAAGTATACATCTAAATTATGCGAGAGTTTTATAACAACTAAACTTTGCAGAGGAAGATGATCCAATCAGAAGGTGGGTAGGAGTACTTCTATAATATAAAAAAAATTGATATTTAATATTTGTACTGAGTCAAGAGAAAAATTCACAAATAGCAAACATGAGTCAATAACTAAGGAGGAGATAGCAACAATTTGTGAATTATCAGCGATAACAATAATTTTGGTAATATATTGTCATTTTAAATGTATTTCACGTATCTTGTAATAATGAAATACAAATACAAATTGAATATGAGAGAGTAAATTTCGAGAAACAGTTTCAGTTAAAAAAGGAAAAGAATCTTTAATGAAGTTTAATCTCTACTAATATCACACGTGTGATCTGAAAAATTGATGAAGATCAAATCTTTAATGAAGATTTAGTTAAAAAAGGAAAAAAAATAATTAATGAAGGTTCCATTTTCAAACAGGAAACTTGAATGAAAAAAATTCAAACAAAAGAAAAACGTTATTCCAAAATTCATATTTCTTCATCAAAATGCTGATTTTTGATAATAAGTAAAATATTTTAATTGGAAGATTAATTTTTTTTGAAGTCAAATTTCACTATTGAAATAAAGTTGCTCCTCTTTTTTTTTTCTTTTTTTTTTTGTATTTTATATTTTATATTTTATATTTTTTTTTAATCTACATTTTATATAAATTTATCATTTTCTTCTTGATTTTTTCTCTTTCTCTCTCTTCTATCTCGCGCCTCTCTTTCTCTTTCTGTTTTCTTTCTCGGTTTTTTTTTTGTATTTTATATATTTTTTGTATTGAACAATACATTTTATATAAATTTATCATTTGTATTTGGATGACTTAGCCGTGAATATATATAATTTATCATCTGTATTTATTGATAAACAAGTATATGCATTATTTTATTTGCTTGAGTCTATCATATACAAATATGCATTGTGTCATTTGATATAAATATATAGTTTGTATTTGTATGTCAAATTTATCATTTGTCTTTATATATAAACAAGTATCATTTGTATCTGTATGGTTCAAGTTGTATAAACATGAATCATTTGATACAAATATATTATTTGTATTTATATGGTTCAGTTTGTATCAATAAATACAAATACAAGTATTCATAGAAAGAGAATCAACAATTCTTTTCAATTATTTAAAAATATAAATGATACAGTCAACTACAAATATAAATACAAAACAAATAAAACAATGAAAAAATACAAATAATGCAGTCAACTACAAATATAAACAATGGTGCGAATATAAATACAAAAATAAATTGGTGCAAATACAAAAATAAAACTTAAGTCACTTCAATCACTGTCGGAACCACCGCGAAACTGTCGAAATCACAATAAAATTGACTGGGACCACCACAAAAATGAAACATCACTGCTTATCAAGCAAAATACAAATATAAACTTAAGTCATCCCAACCAGTGTCGAATCACCACGAGAACGAAACACACCGTCGAACAAAATTCTAAAAAGAAAAAAAGAAATCGAACACGCTATTGTCATTGTCGACTGGCTAACTCCACTCATCATTATTGTCGGCCATTATCTTCTCCTCCATTAATTCCCTATCACCTCCACTGCTTACACCCGCCAATCACAACCTGATTATCAAAAATAATTACCATTAGACCCGCTGCATCGCCATCAGTTCAGATCTATCAGAAATAAAACATCACTTACGGATGTGGTGGGGATGGTGGAGGGAGTAAAAGTGGGAGAGAGGGGCGGCCCTCCACCCCTACTAACAACTGTACGATTTTTTAGAGAGAAAAAGATTGAAATTGTGAAGAAAATTGTAATGAGGATAATTGCGAGATTTTGAAAAAGTAAGAAAACAGGATGAAATCAAAAGAAAGTGAAGAGAAATTAGAAGTGATATTAGGAGTTTGATACTCCTCCAAATCTATTTTTAGAGGATAAATGATGGGCCCACTATAATCATTGTTATTTTTGTTGTTGATAATAATTATTTTAAAGTGTTGTTATATTTCATAATTAAGGGCTTAAGTTTGTTGTACTATGTAATTTTCTCTTTTTAAAAAGGTAACTTAATAAAAATAGGTAACTTTTATTTTTTTTAAAGTTTAGCTTAATAATTCACACTAATGATATCTTTCGGAAACATTATTTGAATGATTGAATCACTTTGCAGCTTAAATGATAATAGTAGACTTTATATTACAAAATAAAGTATACTTGAAATATAATTAGCATTAATCACTAGTTGAGTGACAACTTAAAATTGTTCGGGAAGTAAGTGTTTGGACATGCGATATAAAATCATGATTTTAAATTAACGTTTGATTATGCAGCTTAGAATCATAATTTCAAATTCTAAATTATCCAAAAGCACAATTTTGAACTTCTTAAAATATAACACTTACCCATAATCATAACTCATAAGTTTATATATATTTTTTAGAGAAAATACATTAAAATCCACCTAAACTTGACTCCACAACTTACTTTAGCACTTAAAACTTACGGGCAATTAAATACAATCCCAACTTTGAAGTGAAATAAATGTCACCCTTAAAGCGGACGTGGCATTAAAAAAAAGAAAAAAAATCAAAACGCGTAAACTATTTTTTTAAAGAAATCGATTCCACTAATATGTTTATAATAGAAAAAAAAAAGAAAAAGGAAAAATAACACCCCCACCTCCCTTTCTTCTTCACACCCACCCCCTTGGTTTCCTCTGCAAATCCTTCCCCAGTCCCTTTCTCATCCTCCAAACCCCCCACCCCCTCACCCCCTTCCTCTTTTTTCTAACCCTCACCCCACCTCACCTCTTTTGCACCTTTATCTTCATTTTTTTTTCTCTTTCTTCTAATTTTTTCTTTTCTCTAAATAAATTAAAGAGATCAAAATCATCAACAACGATTAAAAGTGCTTAATTTATGGAGAAATTTCAAAATATATTGGGGACATGAAAAAAATTAAAAATACTGTAAATTCGAAAAAACTTTAATCACTTTTTTTAAAATTATTTTTTATTATGATTATTAGTAATTTGATATTGTTTCACTAAGAAGTCATTAATGGAGGTTCAAAGGAGGAGAAATACGGGAGGGGAGGGGCAAAAATCTGGGGGTGGGGAGACGTTAATGGAGACGAAGAAGGAAAAAGACAGGGAAATTGAAGAAGGTGGGTGAGGTGGGTGGGTACGAAGAAGAAAGGGATGGGGGCAAGGGTAGTTTTTTTTTTTTTTTAAAATAAATATATTAGTGTGATTAATTTTTTAAAATATTTTTTTACGTGGCTCTGACGTGGCAATGATATGGCGCTGACATGTCAGTGATGTGGCGCGAGTATAGTGCACCTTCCGTTGTGAGAGTGGTATTATATTTTTAGGGTGGTATTTATTCACTTCAAAGTTGTTTAGGGAGTATTTAATTGCACGTGAAGTTCAAGTGCTAAAGTAAGTTGTGGAGCCAAATTTAGGGTTTTTTTTTAATGAATTTTCTCTTTTTTTTTAATACAAATACTCATTTAAATTTCACAAAAAAAACAACCTCATATTCGGCGTAAAAAGATTATCCATATCATATAAAAGGATTATATTGAACTATCATTGTTGACTAGTGGATCCTTATAAAATTATATGATTGAAAGTTTATAAATCATAAAAAATTATTTGTAAGAGAAACATGGAAATATGTTATTTATCAATATGACATCTTAACATATTTCAATATCTTATAAATTATGATTTGCTTATTTAATATCAGTATAACAACGAAATAAATTTTAATAGTTTTAATATATTGTGATTTTCATGTTTATAAAAAAAAAATACTACCTTAACCTTAAAGCAATTCAAATTATATGGTTGAAAGTTTATAAATCATAAAAATTTATTTGTAAAAGAAACATGGAAATATGTTATTTATCAATATGACATCGTTAACATATTTCAATATCTTATAAATTATGATTTGCTTATTTAATATCAGTATAACAACAAAATAAATTTTGATAGTTTTAATATATTGTGAATTTTCATGTTTATAAAAAAAAAATACTACCTTAACCTTAAAGCAATTCAAATTACACGGAAAAACAAAATTACAATTTCAAATCGATTTAAAATTACTGGTTTTAAAACCTTTAAATCATGTTGGCCCTAATTCAAACACTTGTGCATAAAAAAATTGTGCCGATAGAAGGAAAGGATGCTTGTCAAAGCTCGAGCTTTAGTATTCAAATTTGGGAGTAATGGGTTTCTCTTTCGGTACTCAACAGCTGCTCCGAACCATTCCATAGTGAATTACCTCATCAACTCACTCGGATTCTCCAATCAAGAAGCTATTTCTGCATCCGCCAAGGTAACCCGCATTAATTCCACAAAGAATCCAGATTTAACCGTCAATTTCTTGAAACAGACAGGTTTTAACGACACCCACATCAAAATCTTGGTTTCCAAGCTCCCAGAAGTGCTATACTATGATGTTGAAAAAACCCTTAAACCCAAATTACACTCTCTTTCTGAAATCGGGTTATCTGGTTCCGATTTAGTCAAAGTACTTTTGAGAGATTGGACATTTTTTACTAGGGGATTAGATACTCATATAAGACCAGTTATAAATTGTCTTAGAAATTTATTGGGTAGTGACGAAAATGTAGTTAAGGTTATAAAGAGATGTGCTTGGTTGATTTCTTACATTAATCATGGAACTATGGAAGCCAATCTGAATTTATTGCAATCATTTGGCTGCTCAAACGATAAGATCAAGAATTCTGTGCTTAAACGTCCCAACTTTCTTAATACAAGTACCAAGAAACTTGAGGAAATGATGCATAGGGTGGAAAAAGAAGTTGGCGTTTCTCCTGACTCGGTAATGTTTCTCCACATCGTTGGTGTGCTTATTCGCTTCAGTGAAACGAATGTAGACACGAAATTTGGAATCTTCAAGAGTTTTGGGTGGTCTGACACCGATATTATAATGATGTTGCAAAAGCTACCTTACTGTGTAGCCCTATCAGAGGCACGAATTCAAGCTGCATTGACATTTTTGATGAAAGAAGTCAGATACAAGTCTATTAACATCGCTTCTTGCCCTGCACTTTTAATGTACAGTTTGGAGAAGAGGCTAATACCCAGGTATGAAATGTGGAAACTCGTCAATGAAAAGAATCTGATAAAGAGTAGGCATAAGTTTTACACTGTTATGACATGGCCTGAATCAAAGTTTTTGGACAAGTATGTTCTGCCTGTCCAAGCTGAACTGCCTGACTTGTATGATTTGTACATCAGGAGGATAGGAAAATAGTGTACTACTTAATTTTGTTTATTCCTTTGATGGACGTGCAAAGTAATCTTAGTTTTCAGCGAGGCAAAGTGAATTTTATTTAATCAGATTACCTTTCAAATCCACATTATTGTTAGTTCACTTGTTGCTAGTTAGTGCTTTCGCCAAGTACAAATGATGCAGTTATTTCTCTTTTTCTGTTATATGTCTCGTAAGTCCAATGACATCTCAAAAGAGGGAATAAACTCAGCTGCTTTTGTTGTTCTCTTCCTTGTTTATGTGCTATAGTTGCTACTAGTTTACCTTTTGCTCTTTTGATCGTGGCTAGGATGCTATTTGGAAAAATATTGACTTTAAGTAAGTGAAATGTTGTCCTGGTTTTGTTAAGCTTGTGTATGAGAAATTATACAACAACAACTAATCCTCAATCCCAAACAAGTTAAGGTCGGCTACATGAATCCTCATTGACCATGTTTCTCCATTTAAGCTCAACTCATGTCATCATCTTGCCAAATAAAAATAAAGGTGAAAAAAGTTAATTATAAATAAATAATGATAATAATAATAACAATATTAAAAGTTCTCTACTTTTTTTTACTGGTATATAAATCTATAATAAGGTCAAAATACTCCTAGAAAGACAATATATTCAAACATTTTATGTATTTTATTACTTTTCTCCTCGTCTTCAAGAGAAAATGATTAATTGAGAATGCTCCTCCTCCTCAAATTTTCTTACAAGATCTTGGTTTTTGTTGAGGATGAGAAGAGCTGACACACGGATTGATGACATGGCAGCTAATCAGCTCCCCTTGGATCAGTGATATGGCATAAGTTAGTTAGCCAACTAATTATTGTTAAGGCAGTTAGTTAATGATAGTTAGTTACATGTAGTTAGTGGAGACGATGTACAGCTCAGCTAGATTAGATGGAACAGAGAATATGGAACAGATTCTCTGTATAAATAGGTGGTTAGATATCTTTGTTGCTTAATGAAAAAATTTGCACAGTGCACAATTCTTCTCCTTTCCTCTTAGCCGACTCTCTCTTCTCCTGAGTTAGGTTAGACTTAGTTCTTCCTCCATTAATGGAAACCTTTGCATGCACATGAATTTCATCAGTTTTGAACCTGCTTACTTATCTTCTCATCCTTTAATTTTGGTCTATAGTCTTGAAGAAATGATGGCTCCTCGGATGTAAGTCTTTATACTGTTTTGTGCTTAATAGAGTCAAAGTTCATAGAGTATTTTGTGCTTCCATACAAGGATCAGATACCTGATCTGTATGAATCACATAAGAAAACTGTGTCTCCTTAAGAGTTTTAGTTTACTTTTGGCACTAAGGGTGTTGCGACCTTTTTAAAATTATCCTTTTGTAGTCCGATATATTGTTGCTTTTCTTTTTTCAGTTAGTATTTCAAAAAAAATATAGTCAGTGTTGCCAAAAATCATTCATGTCCTGATAAAGCAAAAATATCATTGGAGTGTTTTTGCGATTCAAACTTAATTTGCTTTCTAGTGACCTACATCTTTTCCAGAAAAAGGCACCAATCGTTCAATTAACTACTCTAGAAATTACTGTTATACCCCGAGGATATATTGCTTTTGACGCATTATACCAAGTAAGTTTGGGTACCTAGAATTACTTCTTATGTGGCAATAGACTTTAGTCTTAGTCAAATGCTTGGCAATCTAATTTGCATCATAGTATGGTGCTTAGCATATAAATTATGTTTCTGCAAATTATAGTAGTTAATTAGCTCGCTCTTCCTGGAACTGCCATACCTTTTTCCGTTTTTGGACGTTTGAGGGTGGGGTGAGGTGGGGCGATGAAACGGTTCTAATGGTAGGAGGTAGGCTGGAAGAACCTTTAAGTAGTTGGTCTATGTTCATTGTCACATTTAGAGCTGCTAATCAGAGGTTGCATACTGTAAACAGAATTTTTTTAATCATGTAGCTGTCCCGCTAATATTCCTACTGGTGCTACACTTTTCTGCCTTGGTTATTGATGACATTTGTCCATCACTATAATATTTTTTTCAAAAGTATACTGTGGTGCAAGTTCTCCAATAAGTTGCAGCTCTTGATAACTTAAAATCGTACTGAATTTACCAGGACTCGTTAGCAGTACACTTGTTAGAATATCAAGTGAATATGCGTCTACATTATTCACATCTAGATTCATTATATTTGAATGATGAAATTCTTATAGAATATCCTATAGGGTACCTCAGGATACTTTGTGATTAATTGCCTACCATATTATACATAGTTTAGGACTCCGAGCAACTCTAGGACATTGTTAATCATCAAGTCAATGAGAAGCGTTTCTGTTTTCACAATAGTTAATTTAGCTGATAGCTCTTTTGTTGAATTTTACAGTGTACTGTTAGCTACTTGGCAGAGTTGCTGTTTCGTCTTACTATTTGTTGGTCTTAGTTCAGCTTGTGTTGACTGGTTTGATCCCTTATATATTGTATCCCCAATCCCCATAGAGCCTTCATTAGAGCCTTGAAGGCCAACACACACACAAAAAAAAAACATTTTCTATAGTATTTCTACTGAAGACTTGCTTTGAGATAATAAGTAGGAAATTTGGTATGAGATAAATGAAAGCAATTTCAATCAACCACCATCTTTTTCCCAATTCCTAACTGATTTGTTATTCAAAGTTGGAAGTTTGTGCACTTGTCTTGCTTCTCCATGTTGATCAAAGTGCAAGGAAGATTGTGAATTGCCTCATCTGTTATGCCAATGGCCCAATCGTGTTGCCAGTAAGGAACACGTGGGGGTAGTATTTCTCTATGATGTCAGGACCAGTTTGCGTTCATCCCAACTATTCTATCGGATACTTGCTACGTTTCACCAACACTGGTACCAGATAACAAAAATTATCGGTTAAAATTGGTCAACAGTAAAAAAAAAACAAGAAGAGGGCCTCAACTGACAACTTATTACTCTAATTTTTAGTATGCAAAGTCACCATAACTCACAAAATGATCATCTAGACATCTGCAAAATTTATTTATCATATCAGTGTCGGGCGTTCACGAGACACAATAAAGATGAATTAAAATATTTAGTTGTCAATTGAGATAAAATTAAAGTGTCTAGATGTGCACTCTTAAAGTTGAAGTACTTATTTGGCAGTTGAAACCAAGTTTAAGGACACGTTTGACCATGAAATTTTTTTACTTTTTTTTCTTTATTTGAAAATCAGTGTTTGAAGTTGTATTTGGAATCTGGACAACAGCCAAAATCCTTTTCACTTTTTAAATTTCTTTTTTTTTCTTCATAAAATAACCCAATTTGTATTATATTTCATATTTTATTTCTTTTAAAAAAAATACATTTAAGTTCTAGATATTTATTACAAAAATTATGATAAAAAAACAAGGAAAAAGGACAAAAAGACCCTCACGATTGAAAATATTCCCACAAAAATGGCCAAAGGTTTTGTTTCCAATTTATAGCCGTCTTTGTTGACCAAATGTCGGTTGACTTTGCTAATCCCTCTTCTTTTTCTTTTTTTTGCTCGTCTTTTTATATTGCCAGTTTACTCTCTTTTTAAATTTTTTTTTTTTGCTGCTTTAGCTTTAAAAAATAATCTGGTCTTCTATTTTTTAAACGATGAAATATAATTTTGTATTTATTCGATTTTAGCTTATGCTTCTCTTTTTTTATTTTTTATTTGTTTTGCTACTATTTTTTTGTGTTGCAACTTATTTTTAATATTGATACAAATATATAATACATATCTGATATATATATATATATATATCCAAATACAATGCAATCATAACAAGTATATTTTTATTCAATAATGATACAGTTTCTATACACATTTTATACCGATATATTCTATACAATAATTATACATATTCTATGCAACAATTATGCAATTCTATACACATAATATATAAATACATATTCTATACAATAATTACACAGTTTCTATACACATTCTATACAACCTTTAACTGCAATTATTACTCAGATACGTATTTTATACTATAACTATACAATTTTTATACACATTCTATACAGTTTTCATATATATCTTATATGTATTTTATACAATAACTATAAAGTTTCTATACATACACACATATATATATATATATATATATATATATATATATATATATATATAAATAGCTTATACAGATACATATTTTATATAACAATCATACAGTTTCTATACATTTATTTTTTTAAAAAACTTTTTTAACCAAGAAAATAAATTGTAGCGATTTTTTTTTTTTTAAAAAAGCAAAATAAACTATTTAAAAAGAGGGCTGAAACCCCTAAAAAAAAAAGCAAAATTGAACTATTTAAAAAGGGACCGAATGACTCAAATTTGAAATGGTCATTTATTGGAATTGATTTAGCCGATTGGTTATTTATGGCATAATTTTATAAAGGCTATTTTGGGTGGAAATATAATGGCATTATGGCCATGTGGTGTCCTTTTTCCAAAAAGAAAAAACAAATTCAATTTCAACTCCAACTTTGAATATTCTAAATAAAGTGAAATTTTGTTTTATTTTCTTGCCAAACGCCTACTAACAGCCCGTTTGAGTTGACTTATTTTAAGTGCTTTTAAATTAAAATAATTTTTAATTTTTTTTACAGTGTTTGAGTAAGGTAAAAAATAGTACTTCTGAACATTTTTTTAAGTCAAAATAACAAAAAAGAGCTAAAAAAGTGAAAAATTGAGATTTTTAATTTAATAGTTTATGCTTAAAAACAACTTAAAACAGCTTAAAACAATCATGTCCAAACATGCTCTCTAAGTATTTTTTATTATATGTAAAAATAATACTCCATCAAATACAGGCTCTAAGTATTTTTTATTATATGTAAAATTAATACTCCATCAAATACCGTCGGATAAATTGGGACAACGGGTGAGAAGACAGAGAACGAGATGCTTTTATTTGTATTAGGGGTGATAAAATTAAACTCAACCCAACCCATTTAGGCGCAAACAAATTTGAATCGAAGTGAATCTTGACCCGTTTATTATCTTGACTCATAATCCGCTCAAATTTAACCCAACCCGTCCAATTGTCACCCCTTATTTATATGAACAACTTGGGACAAGGGGTCATTTGGTTTGGTTTATTCGACAAAAAAAAGTTTTAGGTGCTCTTGGTAACGTTAAACAAAATGCTCATCAGATTGAGAGGCACTCACAGTTCCATAATACACTACAATGGCTTTGGCTTCTACTCTTTCAGATCTCAAACATATCTCTACTCGACAGCAACCCCAACTCATTTCTTGGTTAAATACCTGGTTGATTCTCTCGGATTCTCCAATCAAGAAGCATCCTTGGCATCCTCAAAGGTAACTTCATTGAAATCCTTAAAGAATCCTGATTTAGTCATCAATTTCTTCAAACAAAACGGTTTCGACAACACCCACATGAAAAAAATTGTATCTAAAGCACCCAAATTGCTACTACGTGATGTTTCCAAAATCCTAAAACCCAAATTCCAGTGCCTTATGGGTCTCGGGCTATCCGGGTCGGACCTGGGGAATGTAATCGCTAAAAATACACTGATTCTTGATAGAGGTTTAGATACTCATCTGAGACCTACCATTGATTGCCTTAGGAGAATTTTGGGTACTGATGATAATGTAGTTAAGGCTATAAAGAGAGCTCATTGGTTGCTTTCTTTTGGGAATCATCATACTATGGAGACTAATCTATTGTTGTTGAAAAACTGTGGTGTTCCTGATGTGGGAATAAAAAAACTTGTGCTTATGTATCCTAATTATCTTACACAAAAGCCTGAAAGGATTAAGGATTTGTTGCATAGAATGCAGAACGATTTTCGAGTTCCACGTGACTCCCCTACTTTTCATTATGGATTTCAAGTGTTATCCTCGCAAAACAAGTCTGCCTTGCATAGGAAGATTGGAATTTTCAAGAGTTTTGGATGGTCTGACGATGATATACTCCAGATATTCCGGAAGGCACCTCAATGTATTGGTCTCTCAGTAGTTAGAATTCAAGAAAAACTGAATCTTTTCATGAAGGAGCTTGGTCTTGAACCTGCTTACTTGGTTTCTCATCGAGCTATTTTGCTCTATAGCCTGGAAAAAAGGGTGGTACCTCGGTTGCGAGTCTTGAAAATTTTGGACGAAAAGAAGCTTAAGAGGAGAATGTTGTCTCTTTGTACTGTTCTGAGCATAACAGAGACAAAGTTCATACGTTATTTTGTGCTGCCCTACAAGGATCAGACACCTGATCTGTATGAACAACTCAAGAAAACTGTGGCTCCTTAGTGGTTTTGGTTTACTTTTGGCACTAAGGGTGCTGAGATCTTTCTAAAATTTTCAGTTGTAGGTCAATACATTTTTGCTTAACAACTAAAGCACAGTCAGTGTTTCGAAACATCATTCATGTAGTCAGGACATAGTTTATTGAAAGGCCTTCCTCATATTTACAGGTCTGAACTGCTGTAAGCTATATGCAAAATCAAGCTTGCTATATGAAGCTGTACAGATTACCCTCGGCAGTTACCACAGAACTTGTTGCAGAAGACAGAAGTCGAATACTCTTTCTGCTACTGCATTGGTTATCTGATATAAGGATCTGATGTTCTTGACATCGAAAGAATTTTGTTTGTACCTTACTTTAGACTCTTTTAGTCTTTGTCTTATCTTTAATGGGAATATGTAGTGTTGAACATTCTATTTCATCATACTTTCTAGTCCTTAAAATGATTTAGTCCTACTTACCCTGCAATGTAGGAGAAACTCTTTTGACAAGTTTAATTTGAATTGGGAGAATTACAACCTCAGTGCAAGGAACTAAAGTTATAATATTAGATGCCTGTTAACTAAAACTAGATGCCAATGTCCCAATGTGTGTAGTTTCTTCTAATTGTTACTGTAATTGCAATACTACTTGTGGTTACTTCACTGCAAGGAGGTCCCAAGTTGAAGCAATATCTGGAAATCATCTCTTTTACATTCTTAGATGTGTGAAACTCGATCCACATTTGGCCAGTTCTTCTCATTCTATTCATTCTTTTAAAGAAAATGTTATTTCTTCCACCCCAAAAGTTGCACTATGTTAAATAATTTACTAAATTCTTGTAATATTGTAACTATAAAATATTGATTTATAATATTAGTTTAGGTGTGAACTCTTTTACGTTGCAAACCAGCAATCCTCATTCTTTTTTAGTTGAAAATAATTAAAACTTTCAAAATGGTTGAAATTCGTCAACAGTAAAGGAAAAAAAAGGCATAATGAGTGATATAAACACTTCAACTTGGCCTCAACTGACAACTAACTATTTTAACTTTGAGTATGCACATCTAGACACCTCAAATTGTTTACATCACGTCAGTTAAACACTCTAACTTACAAAATGGTCATCTAGACATCTGCAATATTTATGTGGCATATTAGTGTTGGGTGTTCATTAGAAATAGTAGAGATGAATTGGCGTGTTTAGTTGTAAATGGAGATAAAATTAAGGTGTCTAGAGGTGCATTCTTAGAGTTGGAGTGCTTATTTGCCAATGATACGAAGTTTGAGTGTTTGTTTTTGCTCCCTCTAATCATATTAATTGAATTGTTAGAATATAACACACCTCTTAAGAAAAATATTTAAGAACATAAATCAAAGACTATTTTTCACGGTTAACTTTTTGATTATTCACAAACTATTCTTCTAGAAAATATTAAGTAGTTAAAAACTTTATTTAAAATAAGAGTATATATATATATATATATATATATATATATAAAAGTCTCAAATAACAAGTTTGGAAAATCTTTTTTCTCTAGATTGGTGCTCCATCAAATACCGTCACATAAATTGGGTACGATGGATAAGAAGATAGAGAGATAAATTGGGGTTTTTGGGTTTGGTTTATTGCAGAGGCAACCTGCAGAAAAAGTTTAAATGCTCATCAGATTGAGAGGCACTCACAGTTCCACATTTCTTTGCAATGGCTTTGGCTTTGGCTTGTACAGTTTCAGATCTCAATTTCTCTACTCAACAACAGCAACCCATTTCTTGGTTAATTACCTCGTTCATTCTCTAGGATTCTCCAAACAAGAAGCATCGTTGGCATCCTCTAAGGTAACTTCATTGAAAACCTTAAAGAATCCTGATTTAGTCATCAATTTCTTCAAACAAAACGGTTTGGACAACACCCAGATTAAGAAAATAGTATCTAAAGCACCCAAATTGCTACTAAGTGATGTTTCCAAAATCCTAAAACCCAAATTCCAGTGCCTTATGGATCTCGGGTTATCCGGGTCGGACCTGGGGAATTTAATCGCTAAAGATGCACTAATTCTTTATAGAGGTTTAGATACTCATTTGAGACCTACCATTGATTGCCTTAGGAGAATTTTGGGTACTGATGATAATGTACTCAAGGCCTTAAAGAGAGCTCCTTGGTTGCTTTCTTTTGGTGCTCATCATACTATGGAGACTAATCTATTGTTGTTGAAAAACTATGGTTTTTCTGATGTGGGAATGAAAAAACTTGTGCTTATGTATCCTAATTATCTTACACAAAAGCCTGAAAGGACTAAGGATTTGTTGCATAGAATGCTGAACGATTTTCGAGTTCCACGTGACTCCCCTACTTTTCATTATGGATTTCAAGTGTTATCCTCGCAAAACAAGTGTGCATTGCATAGGAAGATTGGACTTTTCAAGAGTTTTGGATGGTCTGATGATGATATACTCCAGATGTTCCGGAAGTCACCTAAATGTATTGGTCTCTCACAAGTTAGAATTCAGAAAAAACTGAATCTTTTCATGAAGGAGCTTGGTCTTGGACCTGCTTGCTTGCTTTCTCATCGAGCTATGTTTCTCTATAGCCTGGAAAAAAGGGTGGTACCTCGGTTGGAACTCTTAAAAATTTTGGACGAAAAGAAGCTTAAGAGGAGAATGTTGTCTCTTTGTACTGTTCTGAGCATAACAGAGACAAAGTTCATACGTTATTTTGTGCTGCCCTACAAGGATCAGATACCTGATCTGTATGAACCACTCAATAAATCAGTGTCTCCTTAGTAGTTTTTGGTTTACTTTTGTCACTGAGGGTGCTGAGATCTTTCTAAAATTTTCAGTTGTAGTTCAATACATTTTTGCTTAACAACTAAAGCACAGTCACTGTTTCGAAACATCATTCATGTAGTCACGACATAGTTTATTGAAAGGCCTTCCTCATATTTACAAGTCTGAACTGCTATAAGATGTATGCAAAATCAAGCTTGCTATATGAAGCTGTACAGATTCAACAGATCTTGTTGTTAAACTGATTCCCTTTGGCAGTTACCACAGAGTTTGTTCCAGAAGACAGAAGTCGAATACTTTTTCTGCTACTGCATTGGTTATCTGATATAAGGATCTGATGTTCTTAACATCGAAAGAATTTTTGTTGTACCTTACTTTAGACTCTTTTAGTCTTTGTCTTAGCTTTAATGTGAATTTGAAGTGTTGAACATTCTTCTTCATACTTTCTAGTCCTTAAAATGATTTAGTCCTACTTACCCTGTAATGTACGAAAAACTCTTTTGACAAGTTTAATTTGAGTTGGGAGAATTACAACCTCAATGGTTTGAGGTATTTCTCTCTGGTATGGTTATCAAAATTAGGGAAAACCATAGTTTTTTTTTCTTACCTTTATCTTTTTTATTGTTGTTTTTATAATAGTGGTGTTTGGACTAGCTCGGGAGAACGTCAACTATTTCATCAAGGAGTTTACTTCTTACCAGCGCAGGTAATTTTGCTCCCAAAAACTTGGCTTATGACCCTCTCTCACTCCTTTTATTAGAAGCAATAATTTCTTTTCTTTTCCTAAATCCAAAAAACACTTCATCAAATTAAATCCATTCTTAAAGAACCAAGTATGGACTTACAAAATACATGGTACTGTTAGCTACTTGGCAGAGTTACCGTTTCATCTTACCATTTGTTGGTTTTAGTTCAGCTTGTCTTGACTGGTTTGGTCCCTTATGTATTGTATTCCCATAGAGCCTTGAACCCCTTTCATATGATGGGAGTTGCCGGTGTATTGGGTGCTGGCTTTGCTATGCGCCATTCATGGTGCTATCGCGCAAATGAAAGGCTTTCATAAAAATTCTCGTAGAATTGAGAATGAAGTTTGGTATGAGATGAATGAAAGCAATTTCAATAAACCGATCATTCTTTCCCAATTCCTAACTGATCATGTTGATCAAAGTGCAAGGCAGATTTTGAATTGGCACATCTATTGTGCCTGTTAACTAAATTGTGCCTGTTAACTAAATTTAGATGTCAATGGCCCAATCGTGTTTCTTCTAATTGTTATTGACTTATTGTAATTGCAATACGACTTTTAGTTACTTTAGTGCAAGGAGGTCTCAAGTTGAAGCAAAATACTCTTCTCCTCTTTCCAAAAAGTTCAACCAAGCACAACTTTTTCAATTTCAAATAATATAAAAAATATTTAAAATCTATGGTCAAAACGCCTACTTAGCTTATCTATATGTAAACGTCATTCTTTTTAATTGAAAATAATTTACAACAATAACACACCCAGTGAAATTCCACAAGTGAGGTCAGAGGAAGATAGAGTGTACGCAGGCCCTCGGTTCAAGTGTAGCAATTCCAAGTATTAAAGGAGGAAGAAACCATGGCAAAAAAATATAGCAACTAACAAGAGAAACATTGCAAAGTTTACACGAAAGAAATAACAATAACAACAAAGTAGTTCGATAATCAAGACACATTATACAACAGACTATTGTAAATATCACAAGCAAGGACTACAATACTACGGCTAGTACAACGACAAACACCTACAAGCCTAACCCCTCAAAGAGCACAACAACACTCATTCCCTACTAACCATCTACCCTGATACGGGTCCTTCACTCCCTCCTATATAAGATCATGTCTTCGGTAACCTGAAACTGCGTCATGTCCTGCCTAATCAACTCTCCCCAATACTTCTTCGATCGGCCTCTACCTCTCCTCGTACCTACTATATCTAACTTCTCGCACCTCCTCACTGGGCTTCCGCATCCTGCCTCTTCAAATGTCCGAACCATCGCAATCTCGCTTCCCTTATTTTGTTCACCACGAAGGTCACACCACCTTATCTCGAATATCCTCATTCCTAGTCTTATCGCTTCTAGTATGCCCGCACATCCACCTCAACATCCTCATCTCTGTGACATGCATCTTCTGAACATGAGAGTTTTTGACTGGTCAACACTTCGCCCCATACAACAACATTGGTCTAACCACCACACTATAAAACTTACCTTCAAGTTTCAGTTTTTTTTTTATCAACACACAAAAAATTAAAATAATACTTCATCCATTTTAATTTACTAGTTTAGTGTACGCGCTTTGCGCGTATTTTTATGTTAGAGTATATAATTTTTTTTTTAAAAAAAATCACTCGATCAACATTTCGATTAGGGGCTTTAGCTATAATAGACCATGCAAATGCTTTTCATATAAAATTAAATTCATTACGAAGATTGAGAGGTGCTTGACATATTCTTTAAAGTTTTTCAATTCTTGTCATCATTAATTAGAAGTAAAATGCCACAAACTAAACAACACATACTATCCAAGAATGATTATGTATTTTACAAAAAGAATGAATTTAAGTAAAAAGTTGAAAACAAATCTCTAGCAATTGCTTTAAAAATAGCCTCTCACTATTACTCGCCAACCTAAGGTCCAACGACAATATCTCTTCGATCTCCATCATAAAATTTATTCAGCTATCCATTTCAATTGCAGATCCCATCGATGATTGAACATGAAAAACTACATTAAAAAAGTAGTCAAAATAGTTTTTCAATAACGAATCTAACATTAGATTATTCATCTTAATTTTCTTCCAAGCCATCAAAAGAGATTTGGAAAAAATATAAAACCAAACTAAAAATTATACATATAGAACACAAAAAGTTAGCAACTAATCTTATTTAGACACCAAAATCTAGAGAAAGTATTTAATTATAACTCTATTTTTATTTCTTCTACAAAAATAAATCATGATAGACAATTTATTTTTTTTTAAAAAAAGAACACCGACCTACATACTTTCACACTGTCGTACTTCTCTTCCCTTTTTACAAAAAGCAAAATGGCATGGTTTCTTTTGTTGATGTACATACTACTGCTACTAATAGTTCTACTGCTTGTAATAGTTCATAGTTCTAGTACTATGTTTCCTGCTCAAGAAACAATGAGTACTAACAAAAACAAAAAAATCTAAAGTAATCGAAAAAAAAAGTAACAGAAGTACAAGAACAATGAATACTAACAAAAATAATAGATAGTAACATAACAGAAACTACAATAAAATAATACGATAATTGAGATATCAGAATAATATGATTAAATCTAACCTTCACAAAAAATTCTCAAAACCCGACCAAACATTAATCCACCACCTGTATTAAGCAAAAAAAATAGCATCTAATAACAGAATAAAAACTACAAAAAAAAAATACGATAATCGAGATATTAGAACAATGCGATTAAATTTAACGTTTACACAAAAATTCCTCAAAGGCCGACCAAACATTCATCTACCACCTGTATTAAGCAAAAGAAATAGCAAATAGTGACAAAACAAAAACTATAACAAAACAATATAATAATTGAGATATCAAGATAATACGATTAGACCTAACCTAGATTGGAGTTGTAATGAGCAAGCAATAGACAAAATCCTGCTGCATCAAAAACAATACTGATAGAGTACGTGATTCGCACGTGTGTCTCACGTCAAACTATAATAGCTGTAGCAATACCATCTTTCTTCTAACTTATCAACATGGTGTTGACAACACCTAAAAGAATCATATAATAGGTTGTTTCCTTTGGTCTTGTACAATTTGCCCAAACACATAAATTATGATGGCATATTCGTAAAGATTTTAACCCTAACGTAAAGGACAATAACAACTATTGTTTCAAAATCATATAAAAAAAACTAAAAACAAAAGAAACAATGAACTAAATCAAGAAAAAAGTATCATATGCTATAGAACAATATGAATATATACAGGTTAAAGAACTCACATGGTGTGAAGCAATCAATATCCATGGAGAACAAAAAAGTGAGATATTAATAAAGTTTTAAACTCTTTTTAATAGGAATACTAAATACTAATTAGTTTACTACTTACTCTATTGTTGTTCTTTATGATTGCAAAATCATTATCATGTCAAACTGCCATACATAATAATAATTGAAAAAGAAATTAATTAGAAAAACTTGCTCAATTTAATTGAGAAGAAAAGAACTTATACCTACCTTTATAACTATCAATTGATCAATTTGCCGAATATGATCCATCCTACAAATAGATAAAAAAAAAAATTGAACTCTACAATATTAAAAAATAGTACAGAAATTGATTAAATATGCCAGCAATAGCAATTACCTATGCCATTGATGATGATATCTTCCTCCTCGAAATCGTCCATGCGTACAAAAGTCAAATCACTCAAACTTTAGAAGAATAAAATTGAAATCCATAAATGTTCCATGTATATATATTAGTATTACATACCTGCACAAGAAAAAAACTCAAATTAAAAAATCAAATTTACGTAATGGGCAAATTGGTGAGGCAATCTTGTGACAAAGAGGTTTTTTCCCCCCATATTGCTGAAAATTATTTTATATATGGATATACTTAATAAAATCCTAATACGAATTCATATATAATTAGGTGATTTTTTTTTTGATCTTCTTACTCTAATAAGAATATAGTGGTCGATCCCTATTTTAGCACAAAAATCAGTAGTGATCCTCAATATTAGTGATGTGCCGCCATTCTACGACACATTTGACTCCTTTAACTAAGAATAATCGTGAGTTTTCAAGCAACAGTCGTCGTTTTTGATGCTTTTATGTTGGAATTTGCAGGAAATAGCGAAAAACGTAGAAAAGGAAGGAAATACGATCAAAAGAGCGCCACTGGTTAAGAGTGACGGCCACCATGACGAGCCGTCACCCATGTGACGGTCCGTCAAGAAGACCGTCAAGTCGAGCAGCACACTGCCTAGTGGTGACGGCCACCATGACGGGCCGTCACACACTTGACGGTCCGTCAAGTAGACCGTCAAGTTAAGGCAGCACACTGCCTAGTGGCGACGGCCACTGTGACGGTCCGTCAAGCTTGTGACGGTCCGTCACCCGAACCGTCAAGTTAAGGCAGAACACGCAACGCGGATTCCGAACGTTTTTGGGTTTATTTCCTGGACTCCTATAAATACCTAAGTTAGGTTTATTTTATATTCATTCGATTTTACAAATTCATTACCCATTAGTTTTAGGATCATTTTGAGCGACTTTTGAGAGGAAGAAACACAACAAACACGTTTGTCTTCTTCTTCAATCTTGTTCTTCCATTGTTCTTGGGATCTTGGATTCTTGTTCTTGGATAAATTGAAGTTTGTGTTCATTATATTGTAAGATTCTTTTCGCTTTATTATGAATATAAATCTCTTCTCTTTTCCTAATAGCATGAGTAACTAACTTCCCACAACTAGGGTTGTGGGAGCCATGGCTAAAGTAGCAATATAGATTCCGGGTAGCGTAGGGTTCTATCTTTATGTTGTCACGTGGTTAATCATTCAATTACTAACGTTTTCTGGTGGTTGCAAACATTAGAACATGCCTAGGTTTAATTTGCTTGAGTAAAGAGATTAAAACCGGGAAATTTGATTAACTACAAGGATTCGAGACTACCAATTCTCGTCTCATGATTAATGCTGTAACTAGATTAATCTACTTGATGTTTAGGATTGAAATAAGGAAGTTCACCTTTTCAAGTTCGAGAGAATTGAAAAGGAAAGTTGTCTAATTGGTTGAGAAACGTTTAGACGATACCATAAGTTCAATCACATCGTGATATGCATATAGAGCGAACCCGGTTAAACCTTGAGTCGAAATTGTTACGACGCTATGGTGAACACTTCCCTAGTTCACTCTCATATTGATTATTAATCGCACATTATTATTTGCTTTGGTTAAATATTGTTCACACAACACCCCCCAATTTACCGGAAACTATCGACTACTAGTCATTTAATTCACTATCGATTTAATCTGCACCTTATTCCCTGTGGGATCGACCCCAACCTTAGTTGGGTTCTATATTTGACAGCGACCGCTTACGCTTCGTAATTGGAGTTGTAATTTGGGCGTATCAAATTTTGGCGCCGTTGCCGGGGAATACGGTTGTTTATTAAGTCTTGTGTGTTTATTTGACTCTTAGTCATATTTCCTGATTTTACTTTTATTTGTTATTTTTGTTTATTACAGGGTACTGAATTGTGCATGCCAAGTACCCGACGCTCGGGTGAACCAATACTACCCTACGACCCCGAGCTCGCAAGAACACTAAGGCAAACCATGGCTGCACAACAAACGGAGGCAGAAAGGCTCGCTGCGGAACAGCGGGCTCAACATGACCAGCATCACTTGAATGCCGAAGATATAGAGGATGATACTGCATTAGACGGAGTTGGTGCTACGGGCGCCATTATTCTTCCTCCACTAGCGCCCGGGGCTAAGTTCAACATAACTAGCACAATGCTCCAGTTGTTGAACTTAAAGGGATTATTCCGAGGTACGGCCGGTGATGATCCAAACAGACACCTGATGAACTTTGTAGGTATCTGCAAGTCATTCGAATTGCCTGGTGTGAGTCAGACAGCGATCAGGCTCAGGTTGTTTCCGTTGTCTCTGTCTGATGAGGCAGCGCTATGGTTGACAGAGCTGACCCCCGACTCTATCGCAACTTGGGGAGAGTTGAAAGGAGCTTTCCTAGAAAGGTTCTTTCCTCCCTCTAGGATGATACAGTTGAGGGATGAGATTAGCAATTTTAGGCAGCAACCTCACGAAGCATTGCACGAGACCTGGCTGCGATTCAAGAAGAAGCTGACACAATGCCCTAACCATCAGTTGAACGACGAGTTTTTGATGCAGACATTCTACAGGGCACTGAATTCGGCTACCAAGCCGACACTAGATAACGCAGCAGGTGGAGCGTTTATGGGTCTCACTTTCATCGATGCCACAGCTATTCTGGACTGGCTCACTAAAACCAACAGGGCCTGGCATACACGGGACACCGAGATGGCTGCTAGCACTCATACAGTCGGTATGTCTGCAGAACAGCGCAGGAGAGAGGAAGAGCGGGACCAAGATATGGCCCATCTGAAGACGCAAATGGACCTATTGACAAAACATTTGCTGTCAGCAGATGTGGAGAAAGTAAAAGTTGTGAGTTCCCAAAGTAGAGCAGCAGAGTTCGAGTCTGATGAGGAGGCGAATTATTTGGGGGGTTTCCAGGCCAATGGCCAGGGAAACCAAGGTCGGAACTATCAGAGGGACAACTACCATGAAAAAGCTGGCTACAGAGACCGTGATCAGGGGAACTGGAGAAATAACACTGATAGAGGTGGGTTGTACGTACCACCTGGTAACCGAGAAAGAACTAGCAATGAGACAGGGACGTCCAAGTTAGAAAATATGATGGCAAAAATGTTGTTGAAGGTGGAATCTACTGACTCCGGAGTCAAGGAAATGAAATCTGAATTATCATCATTGAGTCAATTGGTGAATTCTCATTCCACCTCAATCAAGCAGTTAGAGCAACAAATGAGTCAAGTCTCGGCGTCTCTAAATCAAAGGAAAGCTGGAACATTGCCGAGTGACACCATTCAAAACCCGAGAAACGACGCGAATTGTATGGCAATCACCACCAGAAGCGGTAACGCATTATCGGAAACACATCCGGTAATTCAGACCCAGAAAGATGCTGTAGCTGAGGATGATGAGTTAATAGATGCTGAAATTATGGTCGATGAGGGTGTGAAAGTGTCTGCTGAAAAACCCAGCGCGGAAGAAGATGCTACTCAAGTGCTCACAGATAAAAGCAAGGAGGTTGAAAAACTTCCAACTATGATGCCTCGGCCACCACCTCCTTTCCCACAGCGGCTGAAGAAGAAAGTGGAAGATAGGAAGTTCCTGAACTTCATAACCATGCTCAAACAGTTATCAGTAAACATCCCTCTGGTGGATGCGCTTGAACAAATGCCCGGTTATGCCAAGTTCATGAAGGACTTGATCACAAAGAAGAGGTCGGTAAGTTTTGAACCGGAAGACAACCTCCACCATTGTAGCGCCATTTCATCAAGATCGCTGGTCCAAAAGAAAGAAGACCCGGGTGCGTTCACTATTCCTTGCACCATAGGGGAGTTTAACTTTGCCAAGGCTCTTTGTGACTTGGGGGCTAGCATAAACTTGATGCCGTTAGCCATCTACCGGCAGTTGGGCTTAGGAGCCCCCAAACCGACGACTATGAGGTTATTGATGGCTGACAGATCGGTGAAACGCCCGGTTGGTATTTTGTATGATGTACTTGTGAAGGTGGGGAAGTTCATATTTCCGGCAGACTTCGTGATTTTGGACTGCGAAGTGGACTTTGAAGTCCCTATTATTTTGGGACGACCCTTCTTGGCAACCGGAAGAGTATTGGTCGATATGGAGAGCAACGAGTTGACTTTCAGGTTGAACGATGAGGTAGTGAAGTTTAATGTGTGCAGATCAATGAAGCAACCGAGGGACATGAATGTCGTCTCGGTTATTGATGTTGTTGCAGAATCTGATGTGATCGTTTCTGTTGAAGAGAGACTTGCTGTAGAGACATTGGCAGCAGTTATGATGAATTTCGATGATGATGGTGTCAAAGATTTTAAGGAAGTTGTGAATGCGGTGGTTGGAATGGGGTCGTATGGTTACGCCCCAAAGAAATTGGATCTCGATTTAAAGAACAGACCAACACCCCTGCAAAGCCTTCTATTGAGGAAGCGCCGGTATTAGAGTTGAAAGAGTTGCCAGGCCATCTGAAGTATGCATTTCTAGGTGACAAAGATACCTTACCGGTAATCATCGCGACAGACCTTGTACAATATCAAGTTGAAGCGTTATTATCCACTCTGAGGAGACACAAGAGAGCAATCGGCTGGACCATTGCAGATATTATTGGCATCCCACCAGGTATTTGTACTCATAAGATACAGCTAGAAGAAAATTGCACTCCCACCACCGAGCACCAGCGGAGACTGAATCCGCCAATGCAAGAGGTGGTGAAGAAAGAGATCATCAAATGGCTCGATGCTGGAGTGGTTTACCCAATCTCTGATAGCAAATGGGTAAGCCCAGTGCAATGTGTTCCTAAGAAGGGAGGAATGACTGTGGTAGCACATGACAAAAATGAGCTGATTCCATTAAGACCTGTCACGGGCTGGCGAGTCTGTATGGATTACCGGAAGCTAAACTCCTGTACTCTCCGTGATCATTTCCCCATGCCCTTTATGGATCAGATGCTGGATAGATTAGCCGGAAGAGGTTGGTATTGCTTTTTAGATGGATATTCGGGGTACAACCAAATATCTATAGCCCCGGAAGATCAGGAGAAGACCACGTTCACCTGTCCCTATGGTACGTTTGCTTTTAGACGCATGCCCTTTGGTCTTTGCAATGCTCCTGCAACCTTCCAAAGATGTATGATGTCTATCTTTTCTGATATGGTGGAGAACACATTGGAGGTCTTCATGGATGACTTTTCGGTAGTGGGTGATACATTTGATGATTGCTTGGCTAATCTGGGTCAGGCATTGCAAAGGTGTGAAGAGTCAAACCTCGTGCTGAATTGGGAGAAATGCCATTTCATGGTGAAAGAAGGCATTGTACTAGGGCACAAGATATCTATGAGAGGTCTAGAGGTGGATAGAGCCAAGATTGAAGTCATCAAGAAACTACCTCCACCTATTTCAGTAAAGGGTGTGAGGAGTTTTCTTGGTCATGCCGGTTTCTACCGAAGATTCATCAAAGATTTCTCTAAGGTTGCTACCCCATTGTGCAAGTTGCTTGAAAAAGAGGCGAAGTTTGTATTTGATGCTGAGTGCTTGAGGGCGCTTGAATGCCTGAAAGAAAAGCTAGTGGATGCTCCTATCATAATTGCCCCGGATTGGTCCAAACCGTTCAAAATAATGTGCGATGCAAGTGGTGTTGCACTCGGAGCTGTGCTGGGACAAAAGCGAGACAAACTTTTTCATCCCATTTATTATGCTAGTAAAGCATTAAATGGGGCGCAAAAGAACTACACAGTGACAGAACAGGAGCTGCTGGCGGTTGTATACGCTTTTGAGAAATTCAGAGCATACTTACTTGGCACAAAAGTGGTGGTGCACACTGATCATGCAGCCTTGAGGTATCTGATGACCAAAAAGGATGCAAAACCTCGACTGATCCGTTGGGTGCTATTGTTGCAGGAATTTGACTTTGAAGTCAAGGATCGAAAAGGGTGTGAGAATCAGGTAGCGGATCATCTGTCCAGGCTTGAGGGGAAAGAGAGCGGAATAGATGAACCGGAGATTGATGATGCATTCCCGGATGAGCAGGTGATGGCTGCGTCACGTGATATGGTGCCTTGGTACGCTGACTTCGCAAATTATGCGGTGAGTGACATGATCCCGGAAGGTTTGAACTTCCACCAGAAAAATAAGTTTCTCCATGATGCAAGTAAGTTTTTCTGGGATGAGCCGTATTTATTCCGGTTGTGTGCTGACAACATAATGAGGAGATGTGTACCGGAAGCGAAAATGACAAGCATCTTGCAAGCTTGCCATTCGTCCCCAGTTGGAGGACATCATGCGGGTAATCAAACCGCCCGAAAGATCTTACAGTGTGGTTATTATTGGCCGACAATCCAGAAAGATTCATATGAATTTGCCAAGTTCTGTGATCAATGCCAACGAAGAGGAGCAATCTCTCGCTGACAAGAGCTACCCATGTCCACTATTTTCGAGGTTGAATTGTTCGACGTATGGGGAATAGATTTCATGGGCCCTTTTGAAAGTTCTTACGGGAACCGCTACATCTTGGTAGCAGTGGATTATGTGTCAAAGTGGGTAGAGGCGGTTGCATTGGCCGACAACGAAGGGAAAAGTGTGGTGGCGTTCTTAAAAAGAAACATCTTTGCTCGGTTTGGAACCCCTCGCACAATCATCAGTGATGGAGGTTTACATTTTTGTAATAAGGTGTTCCGGGCTGCTCTAGAAAAATATGGAGTGAAGCAACACAAGGTAGCCACACCTTATCACCCCCAAACCAGTGGGCAAGTCGAGGTGTCGAACCGGGAGATTAAAGAGATCTTGGCTAAGTCTGTGAATGTGAACCGGCGAGATTGGGCGAGGAAGCTGGATGACGCACTCTGGGCGTACCGAACAGCGTTTAAGATGCCAATAGGTATGTCTCCTTACCAATTTGTTTTTGGTAAAGCGTGTCACTTGCCCGTGGAACTTGAGCACAAGGCCCTTTGGGCGCTCAAAAAGTTAAATCTCAGTTGGAAAGAAGCATCGGAACTAAGGTTGGAATAATTAAATGAGATGGACGAGTTCCGATTGCGAGCATATGAGAGATCCGCTCTCTACAAGGAACGAATGAAGCTGTATCATGACAGGAAAATTGAGAAAAGGGAGTTCAAGGTTGGGGACTTGGTATTGTTGTTCAACTCCAGGTTCAAATTATTTCCCGGAAAACTCAAATCCAAATGGTCCGGACCATTCAAAGTGCACCAAGTGTTCCCATCCGGTGCAGTCGAACTCGAAAATAAAGATGGTGAGTTGTTCAAAGCAAATGGGCAGAGGATAAAGCAATATCTGGGCCTCCCAGAGGAGGTACATGTTCTGTCTCTGGTGTATCTTGATGAAGTCTGAGTAATCAAGACACTCGCGTCGTGCCGCGACGTTAAATCAGGCGTTGTATGGGAGGCAACCCATAAATTGTTGTTGTAGTATAGTCTTAGAAAAATTTGACTTGTTAGAATTGGTTAATTTGTTCGTTGAGTGTGCAGGTACAAAAAGTGGACGTAACAGCGTATTCTGTCCAAGGGTGACGGTTTGTGTTGACGGACCGTCAAGAACATGACGGACCGTCACTACGGACCGTCACTTGGAGACAAATATTCATAAACCACTGGTTAGTAGTGACGGGGTGAGTGACGGAACGTCAACATGTTGACGGACCGTCATCTCAGCCCGTCACCCATAATCCTCAAAAGGCTCACTGCCTAACTGTGACGCCCCAATGTGACGGACCGTCGAGACTTTGACGGACCGTCACTCCAGGCAGCGCATCAGGTAAGTTTTCTTTGTTTAATTTTGGGGCGACCCGACCCATAACCAAACCGACCCGCCCGGGTACATATTAACTTCATCTTCATCATTTTACCGCTTATCTTCAAATCCCAAACTCCAAACCTCCATTAAAATCCATCTTCTCCCCAAGCAAATCCTCAACTTGCTCCCAAGCACCACACCCCCGTTTTCCCTTCTTCACCATCGCTCAAAACGCAAGAAACCACAAATTTCCCGCTAGTTGTCCATTGGTTCATATAACTCAAAAAGGGAATAACGACTCCTTCTTACTAACAAAATCAAGGTATGTTGCTAAACTCTTCATAGTTGGATTTAGTGAGTAACACGGGGCAAATTAGTGGAGGTGTAGTCGGGCGAATTATTGGGTTTATGTATTTGTAAAATTATGTATGTTGTTGGGTATGAGTGGTATTGTTGTTTGAAATCGTAAGTTAGACATGGGTGAAGTCTTGAGTAACCCATGAACTTAATTACTTGATGGGTGGTGACCTTATGAAATCAAATCCCACAAAAATATAGCAATACCCCGAATTGAGCACAAGGTGTTCGATGAAATGCCTCAAAGAAGGAGAAAACTCACTGTCTAGAGTTGACGGTCGGCGTGACGGCCCGTCACACCTGTGACGTCCCGTCAGCCAAACCGTCACCCTTAGACAGTTCACTGTCTTAGAGTGACGATCTGTGCGACGGTCCGTCACACCTGTGACGGTCCGTCACCCAAACCGTCACTCTTAGACAGAAGGTATCGTTGAGTGTGTTCTTGTTCTCACATGTTTTGACTTGTTCACGTGCAGGTACATGGCCCCAAAACAACAACCGCGT
>QJPP01000576.1:0-161774 GCA_003996215.1 Jaltomata sinuosa
GGATACTCAGCCAACAGTTACTACAGCGCCAAGGATGGATGGAACTTCGAGCACAAATGATCTCCTCAGGCCAATGCTAGGCCCAGTGATGACAGGTAATGAGCATTAAATGCTAACTAAGTTCCTTAAGCTGAAACCTCCGATGTTTCAGGGTACAGACAAGGAGGATGCCTATGAGTTCATCCTGGATTTCCATGAGAGGTTGCACAAGTTTGGTATTGTACATCAGCATGGGGTTGAGTTTGTCACTATTCAGCTGCAGGGTGATGCCAAGTAGTGGTGGAGGTCTCATGTTGAGTGTCGGTCATCTATCCTACCTCCACTAACTTGGGAGCAGTTCCATGAATTGTTTCTAGAGAAGTAAGTTCCCCGTACTTTGAGGGACCGGAAGAAGGATGAGTTTATGAACTTGGAGCAAGGTGGCATGTCGGTCTCAGCTTATGAGGCTAAGTTTCATGCGTTGTCTCATTTTTCTACACAGATGTTGGGTTCCGAGGAGGAACGGGTCCGTTTATTCATCAAGGGTCTGAATAGTGAACTGCAGGTACTATCGGTGCATATGACTTCTTTAGGAAAGGGTTTTAATGATGTGGTGGATTATGTGAAGAAGATAGAGAGAGTTAGGCAAGTGGGGCAGGCTAAGGCTATAGCCAAGAAGCCCTGAAATGAGGGAAATTTTTGTGGTTCATACTCCAGGGGCCAGCATCAGCAGGCTTACTCGGCCCGTCCTATTCAGTCAGCTGTGCCAGCTACTACAGGTGGTCGTTAGGGAGCTCAGTCTTCAGCTCCTAGAGTCTAGGGAGCATCATATACATCAGCTAGCATGCCTATTTTGGACCGTGGTTGCTTCTATTGTGGTGAGTTGGGACACTTTAAGAGGGAGTGTCCACATAGAAAGGCATGTAATCACGGTTAGCAGCAGACTAGAGCAGTGGTTCCAGCAGGCAGAGGTGGTAATGCTAGGGGTCGTCCACAGGGTGGGCGAGGTAATTTCCAGGGAGGTCGAAGAGACCGAGGGAACGAATGTGTAGGTAGGGGTACGGCGCAACCGCCCCAGGAAGTTGCCCAGATTGATGATTGGCAATATTTCTATGCTTTTCCAAGAAGAACCGAGGCAAAAGCCTCAGATGCAGTAATCACAGGTACTATTCTTGTCTGTGATAAAATGGCCTCAGTATTATTTGACCCAAGATCTACATATTCTTATGTGTCTGTTAGTTTTGCATTGGGTCTGGATTTGAATTTCGATATCCTTGATTCCCCTACCCATGTATCTACCCCAGTTGGAGAGTCAGTGATTGTGACTCATGTATATCGTGACTGTTTTGTGGTATTTGTGGGGTTACGTACTTAGGTAGATTTAGTAATTATGGATATGGCTGATTTTGATATGATCTTGGGTAACACCTGGCTGTCTCTGTATCATTCTGTGTTAAACTGTAACAACAAAACTGTGACTCTAGAAATTCTGGGTAAGGATAGGCTAGAGTAGGAGGGTGTGTAAAGGCCAAAGGCAATTAAGATAATATCATTTGTCTGGGCTAGGAAGCTAATGTGGAGGGGGTGTCTAGCCTTCTTGTCTCATCTCCGCGATGATAGTATGGAGTCTCCTCCTATTGAGTCAGTTCCAGTGGTTTCCAAATTTATAGAGGTGTTTCCAGCTGACTTTCCTGGTATGCCTCCGGACAGAGACATAGATTTTTGTATCAATTTGGAGCCAGGCACTCATCCCATCTCTATTCCTCCATATCGAATGGCTCTGGAAGAGTTAAGTGAACTTAAGACTCAGCTGCAGGAACTCCTAGATAAGGGATTTATACATCCCAGTGCTTCACCTTGGGGGGCTCCAGTTTTGTTTGTGAAAAAGAAGTATTGTAGTATGCGGATGTGCATAGACTATAGATAGTTTAACAAGGTGACCATCCAAAATAAGTATCCTTTACCCTGAATAGATGATTTGTTTGACCAGCTTCAGGGTGCATCGGTGTTTTCAAAAATTGACTTGAGGTCGGGGTACCATCAGTTGAGAATTAGGCATGAGGATATTCCAAAAACTGCTTTTCAGACTCGGTATGGACATTACGAGTTTCTGGTAATGTCGTTTGGTTTGACCAATACACCAGAAGCATTCATGAGTTTGATGAATGGGGTGTTTTAGTCCTACTTGGATTCTTTTGTTATCGTGTTCATTGATGATATTTTGATCTACTCTAAGAGTAGGGAGGAGCATGCTAATCATCTTCGCATTATGATGAACATCTTGAGGCACCAAAAACATTATGCAAGTTCACTAAGTGTGAATTTTGGTTGACTTCTGTGGCATTTTTGAGGCAGAAAAAGGGGTGATGGTGGATCCCCAGAAAATTGAGGCAGTTAAGAGTTGGGTCTGGCCTAGCTCTGTGACAGAGGTGAGAAGTTTTGTTGGGCTTGCGGGGTACTATCGGAGGTTTGTGAAGAACTTTGCTTCTATTTATACTCACCTGAGAAGGTTGACACATAATAAGGTACCGTTTGCGTGGTCTGACAAGTGCGAGTAGAGCTTTCAAAAGCTTAAGACACTTTTGACCACAACCCCTATTTTGTCCTTGCCAGCTGAAGGTAAAGACTTTGTTGTTTACTGTGATGCTTCACATTCGAGTTTGGGTGTTATGTTGATGCAGGATAGGAATGTGATAGCCTATGCATCCAGGCAGTTGAAGGTGCATGATAGGAATTACCCGACTCACGATTTAGAGTTTGCAGCAGTGGTTTTTGCTTTGAAAATATTGAGACACTACCGTTATGGTGTCAAGTGTGAAGTATTCACAGATCATCGCAGTCTGCAACACATTTTCACTCAGAATGATTACTTGTGGTATTGTCTAGAGGGGATTCTAGGGTGGGTACGGGCAAGACGATAAGGTGTGGTTATGGTTTCTTCTTGGTGGAATAGAATTGTAAGAGATGGATTCATGCAGTAACAAGCTACGTAGAGACATGTAGTCTAGAGATGCCTCTGATATTTGTTGCATGTTTGCCATAAGTGTTACTGGATTTTGCGTACTATTTATATACTTTTTTCTTGACTACTGGCTGATGATCCTACCAGTACACACTGGTGGTGTACTGATACTACACTAGTCTTTCTTTGTGTGAGTACAGGAAATGTTCCAGTGGCTGAGATGAGACCTCAGATTTAGCACTGACATTTCCGATCTTCAAGAGTGAGTTGTCGATTTGAGCTACCTTAGGATTATCATTAGAGTTTTAGTCCATTTGTTCAGACTAAAAAACTATTTCTTATTTTGTTTGGGGTTGCATCCCCGTACTCTAGATTTGGTATTGATGTTTGGTATGATGACTTTCAGTTCCTAGGTGGGATTTTCCACAGATAATTAATTATGATTTTTTTTTGAGTAGTTGATCTTATTTTCTTTGCTAGTTTACTTTGATGCTTGCTCGTTTTAGGCAGTTAGTCTAGGCAAGGGTGGAACTCTATTGGTTCGCTCATCCGAGGGTTGGGTGGGTGCCACTCACGATGTGTTGGGTCGTGACTAAAATGGTATCAGATCCTAGGTTCATTGATCTCGTTATACCAAACAGGTCTAGTAGAGTCTTGCGGAATGGTGCAGAGACATCTGTACTTTTCTTCGAAAGGATATAAGGCTTTAGGAAAAACTACCTCTTCTTCTTTTCCTTCGTGCTATAACTCGATTCCAATTGGTATCTGGTGATACGAATAGTTATCTAACTTCATTCACTCTTCTATACGCAGATGGTTACTGCAAGGAATAATGGAGCAAGGCTAGCGGTCCCAGCAGCAGGCCTGGCAGTTCGCGGCAGAGGTAGGGGAAGGGGCAAGGGATGAGCTGGAGCCGTACCCGCCAGGGGTGGGGCTCGAGCTGCTTCTGTTGCACGTGAGGTAACCCCTCCCTCACCTAAGGATCCTGTGGCAGAAGAGGTGGAAGTCGTTGTGGAATATGAAGAAGCTCAAGAGGAGGCTGCACAAGTTGGGGGTGAAGGCCTTCCTACTATGACTTCGAAAGCTTTTAAGCAAGCGTGGGATATTCTGAGTGGGTTGGTTGGTGGTGGAGCTATACCCGCAACTTATATAAATTAGGCCTTGGATACTCAGCCAACAGTTACTACAGCGCCAAGGATGGATGGAACTTCGAGCACAAATGATATCCTCAGGCCAATGCTAGGCCCAGTGATGACAGGTAATGAGCATGAAATGCTTACTAAGTTCCTTAAGCTGAAACCTCCGATGTTTCAGGGTACAGACAAGGAGGATGCCTATGAGTTCATCCGGGATTTCCATGAGAGGTTGCACAAGTTTGATATTGTACATCAGCTTGGGTTTGAGTTTGTCACTTTTAAGCTGCAGGGTGATGCCAAGCAGTGGTGGAGGTCTCATGTTGAGTGTCGGTCATCTATCCTACCTCCACTAACTTGGGAGCAGTTCCATGAATTGTTTCTAGAGAAGTAAGTTCCCCGTACTTTGAGGGGCCGGAAGAAGGATGAGTTTCTAAACTTGGAGCAAGGTGGCATGTCGGTCTCAGCTTATGAGGCTAAGTTTCATGCGTTGTCTCATTTTTCTACACAAATGTTGGGTTCCGAGGAGGAACGGATCCGATTATTCATCAAGGGTCTGAATAGTGAACTGCAGGTACTGTCGGTGCATATGACTTCTTTAGGAAAGGATTTTAATGATGTGGTGGATTATGTGAAGAAGCTAGAGAGAGTTAGGCAAGTGGGCAGGCTAAGGCCTTAGCCAAGAAGCCCTGAAATGAGGGAAATTTTGGTGGTTCATACTCCAGGGGCCAGCATCAACAGGCTTACTCGGCCCGTCCTATTCAGTCAGCTATGCCAACTACTACAGGTGGTCGTTAGGGAGCTCAGTCTTCAGCTCCTAGAGTTTAGGGAGCATCATATACATCAGCTAGCAGGCCTACTTTGGACCGTGGTTGCTTCTATTGTGGTGAGTTGGGACACTTTAAGAGGGAGTGTCCACATATGCAGGCATGTAATCACGATTAGCAGCAGACTAGAGCAGTGGTTCCGGCAGGCAGAGGTGGTAATGCTAGGGGTCGTCCACAGGGTGGGCAAGGTAATTTCCAGGGAGGCCGAAGGGCCTGAGGGAACGAATGTGTAGGTAGGGGTGCGGCGCAACCGCCCCAGGAAGTTGCCCAGATTGATGATTGGGAATATTGCTATGCTTTTCCAAGAAGAACCGAGGCAGAAGACTCAGATGCAGTAATCAGAGGTACTATTCTTGTCTGTGATAAAATGGCCTCAGTATTATTTGACCCAGGATCTACATATTCTTATGTCTCTGTTAGTTTTGCATTGGGTCTGGATTTGAATTTCGATATCCTTGATTCCCCTACAAATGTATCTACCCCAGTTGAAGTGTCAGTAATTGTGACTCATGTATATCGTGACTGTTTTGTGGTATTTGTGGGGTTACGTACTTAGGTAGATTTAGTAATTCTGGATATGGCTGATTTTGATATGATCTGGGGTAACACCTGGCTGTCTCTGTATCATGCTGTGTTAAACTGTAACAACAAAACTGTGACTCTAGAAATTCTGGGTAAGGATAGGCTAGAGTAGGAGGGTGTGTAAAGGCCAAAGCCAATTAAGATAATATCATTTGTCTGGGCTAGGAAGCTAATGGGGAGGGGGTGTCTAGCCTTCTTGTCTCATCTCCGCGATGATAGTATGGAGTCTCCTCCTATTGAGTCAGTTCCAGTGCTTTCCAAATTTAAAGAGGTGTTTCCAGCTGACTTTCCTGGTATGCCTCCGGACAGAGACATAGATTTTTGTATCAATTTGGAGCCAGGCACTCATCCCATCTCTATTCCTCCATATCGAATGGCTCTGGAAGAGTTAAGGGAACTTAAGACTCTGCTGCAGGAACTCCTAGATAAGGGATTTATACATCCCAGTGCTTCACCTTGGGGTCTCCAGTTTTGTTTGTGAAAAAGAAGTATTGTAGTATGCGGATGTGCATAGACTATAGATAGTTTCACAAGGTGACCATCCAGAATAAGTGTCCTTTACCCAAGATAAATGATTTGTTTGACCAGCTTTAGGGTGCATCGGTGTTTTCAAAAATTGACTTGAGGTCGGGGTACCATCAGTTGAGAATGAGGCATGAGGATATTCCAAGAACTACTTTTCAGACTGGGTATGGACATTACGAGTTTCTGGTAATGTCGTTTGGTTTGACCAATACGCCGGAATCATTCATGAGTTTGATGAATGGGGTGTTTTAGTCCTACTTTGATTCTTTTGTTATCGTGTTAATTGACGATATTTTGATCTACTCTAAGAGTAGGGAGGAGCATGCTAATCATCTTCGCATTATGATGAACATCTTGAGGCACCAAAAACATTATGCAAGTTCACTAAGTGTGAATTTTGGTTGACTTCTGTGGCATTTTTGAGGCAGAAAAGGGGGTGATGGTGGATCCCCAGAAAATTGAGGCAGTTATGTGTTGGGTCCGGCCTAGCTCTGTGACAGAGGTGAGAAGTTTTGTTGGGCTCGCGGGGTACTATCGGAGGTTTGTGAAGAACTTTGCTTCTATTTCTACTCACCTGAGAAGGTTGACACAGAATAAGGTACCGTTTGCGTGGTCCGACAAGTGCGAGTAGAGCTTTCAAAAGCTTAAGACACTTTTGACCACAACCCCTATTTTGTCCTTGCCGGCTGAAGGTAAAGACTTTGTTGTTTACTGTGATGCTTCACATTCTAGTTTGGGTGTTATGTTGGTGCAGGATAGGAATGTGATAGCCTATGCATCCAGGCAGTTGAAGGTGCATGAGAGGAATTACCCGACTCACGATTTAGAGTTGGCAGCGGTGGTTTTTGCTTTGAAAATATTGAGACACTACCTTTATGGTGTCAAGTGTGAAGTATTCACAGATCATCGTAGTCTGCAACACGTTTTCACTCAGAAGGATTTGAATCTGAGGCAAAGGAGATGGATAGAGTTATTGAAGGATTATGATGTGACAATTCAGTACCATCCGGGTAAGGCTAATGTGGTGGCAGACGCATTGAGCCAAAAAACTATTAGCATGGGTAGCTTTGCTTGTTTGGGGACGTCCAAACGACCATTGGCTAAGGAAATTTGGGCTTTGGAGGCCAAGTTCATGCACTTGGGTGTTTCAGATCAAGGTGGGTCATTGGCCAGCATTAAGGTCAAGGCCACCTTTATAGAGGAAATAAAGGCAAAATAGTTTCAGTATCTGAAATTGGGTAAATTACGAGGTGTGATGTTAGACTTTGGTGGTGTACTGCATTTCAGGGTGAGGATTTGTGTTCCTCGGGTTGATGATATGATTCCAAAAAATCTAACCGAAGCTCATGGTTTGCGGTACTCGATCCATACGGGTGTAACTAAAATGTAGAAGAACTTGAGGCAGCGTTACTGGTGGCCCGGGATGAAAAAGGACATAGTTGATTTTGTGTCCAAGTGTTAGAATTGTCAGCAGGTAAAATATGAACATCAGAGACCTGCAATACTACTTCAGAGGATGCCAATTCCAAAGTGGAAGTGGGAGAGGATATCCATGGATTTCGTGGTGGGTCTTCCCAAGACATTTGGGAAGTATGACTCAATTTTGGTCATTGTTGACAGCCTGACCCAGTTCACTCATTTCATTTCGGTCAGGGTAGATTACAATTCATAGTAATTGGAAAAGATCTACGTGAAGGAGATTGTGAGACTTCATGGGGTGCCACTGTCCATCATTTCAGACAGGGGTACACAGTTTATTTCTAAGTTCTGGGGCAAGTTACATGAAGAGTTGGGTACACAACTCATATTTAGCACAGCCTTCCATCCTCAGACTGATGGTCAGTCAGAGAGGACGATTTAGGTATTGGAGGACATGTTGAGAGCATGTGTAATAGACTTCGGTGGTCATTGGGACCAATTTCTACCATTGCGCGAATTCTCATACAACAATAGCTACCACTCAAGTATCGATATGGCACCGTTTGAGGCCCTATATGGGAGAAACTGCAGATCACCGGTTGGGTGGTTTGAGGAAGGTGATGTGAAGCCTCTGGGCGTAGACTTAGTGAAGGAAGCACAGGAAAAGGTAAGGGGCATACATACCAAGTTGTTGGCTGCTCAAAGCAGGCAGAAGGAGTATGCAGACCGCAAGGTCCAGGACATGAATTTTCAAGTTGGTGAACAAGTGTTGTTGAAAGTGTCACCAATGAAAGGGGTTATGCAAGTTGGTAAGAAGGGCAAGCTTAGCCCTCGGTTTATCAGTCCATTTGAGGTCCTCGAGATTATGGGGCCAGCAGCTTACAAGTTAGCACTTCCACCTAGTTTGTCGGGCGTCCATCCGGTATTCCATGTATCCATGCTCAAGCAATACCATGGGGATGGGGACTACACTATCAAGTGGGATGAAGTACTTTTTTATAAAGATCTTCGTTATGAGGAGGAACCAATTTTTATTCTTGCTCGGGATGTCTAGAGGTTGATGACAAAGGTGATTGACATGGTGAAGGTTCAGTGGAAGCATCATCCGGTTGTGGAAGCCACTTGGGAAACAGAGAAGGACATGTGGGACAAGTACCCTCAACTTTTTGAGGATTTAGGTACTACACTTCCTTCATTTTATTTCTGTAATTTTGGGTTTGATCATTCAGGAACGAACGATGGCTAAATTGGTATCTGTTGTAATGATCGATTCCGTTGTTATGGGTAGACCAATCGTGTCATGTTTTAGAGTTAGAAAACTCCGGGTTTGGGAGTTTGAAATTCTAGGCTAGGCTAGCCTTGGCCGGTTTTGGAGCGAGGTAGAGTCTAGTGAAATCCATGTAAAAATGGATTTAGGTGTATTGGATTAAGCTAGTTTTCCACGTAGCCAAGACATAAAGGAGTCTGGGGACTTTTCGAAATCGCTTTTGGGTTTGTAGAACTCCTGAAATCACGTTTGACGTGAAGGGGTTGTTTCAGGCATCGGGAAAACCAAGTGTGTTGTGAAATGGCCAAAATTGGTAGATTTTCGGACATTCTGTCCGTGACGAGCACTATCAAGCGCGATAGCGGTCACCTCTGTAGCGGTGGAAATTACCGCTATAGCGGCGGTCAAGGGGCGGTCAACTCACTTAAGACCGCTATCACGACATATGACCGCTATAGCGGAGCAGGGACCGCTACAGCGGGCTGACGAGTTTTTAATGCAAAAAAAAGCTCTCAAAACATTCAGTTTTCACAAGTTTGTTTTGGAGCAGGGCTGGGCGAATTTCCGGAGATTTACTTCATTTCTCCGCCTAAAATCATTCCTAAGGTAAGGTTTTCGTTCCCCACACTTTGTAATACATTTCCTATGCGGTAGAATTGCTAGGAGGGAAATTGGTTAAAGGTTGGAATGACCTAGGGAGGATGAAATTCGGGGAAGAAGGGGCTTCCCAAACATGTATGTTCTTGTGTGGTGATTTAAGTACATTAAAATGATCATAGGTTGTTTAATTTCCTGTTTTATCCGTAAAAGATTATAAGACTAGGAGAATTAACGGTGGAAAGCCCGGGAAAAAGGGTGAAATGATCATGGGTGGCCTAGGGTTTGGGGATTTGGTATAATCTGGGTAATGCACAGGCCTGTATGTTAATTGTCTGTATTATGTGTTATTTTTAGACCAAGAACGCGAGAGGAATCCAGAACACGGGAAAGCTCAAGTTGAATAGAGCTTGGATCATTCCGAGGTAGGTGATGGCTTTCGTATTTCTGTGAATGTGTATATTCATTGTACTCGTTGTCTAAGTAATTGTGTGTATTACATTGCTTATGGGAATTGTGTAGAATGTCTAAGTTTAGTTTACAGTCTATGCTTGAATAGTGTTTACTTGTTGGCTTTACAAGTTGTGTGTGTTCACATATTGACTATGGTTGTTGACATTCGGTTGGCTCGAGTACCACGCCTGGTACGGGTATAACATATGGTTGGCACGGGTACCACGCCTGGTACAGTTATAACATTCGGTTGGCACGGGTACCACGCCTGGTACGGGTTTACTTTATTGCATATTGCATGGTAATTTTTGTATTACATTGATTGTTATTGGTCTGTGTGTGGACCGGGTTATTTTACTTAATGTGACACTTAATATTGGTTTCGTGAGTGGACCGGGTTTTTATTGATAAGTGTTATTGATTGGTGGTCCTTGAGTGGCCGGGAACTGTTGTATGACTATTGAGTTGGTCATGGTTTAGGCCGGGTTGAACGATTACTTGTGGTATTGTCTAGAGGGGATTCCAGGGTGGGTCCGGGCTAGACGATAAGGTGTGGTTATGCTTTCTTGTTGGTGGAATAGAACTGTAAGAGATGGATTCATGCGGTAACAAGCTAGGTAGAGACATGTAGTCTAGTGATGCCTGTGATATTTGTTGACATACTTGTTACTGGATTTTGCGTACTATTTATATGCTATTTTCTTGAATACTGGTTGATGATCCTAACAGTACACACTGGTGGTATACTGATATTGCACTTGTCTTTCTTTTGGTGAGTACAGGAAATCTTTCAGCAGCTGAGATGAGACCTCAGATTTAGCATCGACGTTTCCGATCTTCAAGGGTGAGCTGTCGATTCGAGCTACCTTGGAATTATCATTAGAGTTTTAGTCCATTTGTTCAGACTTAAAAACTATTTCTTATTTTGTTTGAGGTTGTATCCAGTACTCTAGATTTGGTATTGATGTTTGGTACGATGACTTTCTGTAATGACCCTTTCGGTCATTTTCACGTATACGTTTTTCTTGTACCGTTAGAGCTTGTTTGTAGCAGCCCCAAGTCACTTAAGGCTTGTCGGGACCGGTAGTTCGGTGCCGGGTCCAATTGTTTGGTCGTATGATAAGTTTTGAAGTCAAGCAAGTCGGCAAAAGTTATCGTAAGTTTCTTTAATAAATTTTCAGAACTTTGGGTAAAATGTCTCAGAGGTTTTCTCTCAATATATAAATAGTTAGAAGTCCCCCTAACTACCAAATCGAAGGTCTACGAGTCTAGTTTCCAACGCACAAAACCTCACGTCCAACTGATCTTGGAGTAAAAAGTTATGACTGTTTTACCGCGGACTGTCTGGCAAAAACCGGGTTGCGAACCGGGTCACGAACCGGGTCGGGTCAAAATCAATTTAAAGCCTCAACTTTATGTTTTAAAACGTCATTTCAATTCTGAAACAGTGAGAAAATATAAGGGAGGGTTCGAAGAGAGTTCTTGAGTATCAAAATCGTGAGATGGTGAATTGCGAACCTAAATTTAAGAATTTTATTAGCATCACGCGTATATTTGAAAATATTTTATTTTAAAGTTATATTTTTTTATTACCTTTTTTAAAGTATTTTAAAGGTCTATGAAAAATACTTTAGTTATGATATAATTGGGTATGTATTTATTTTATAAGGTTTTTATACATTGTAATATTTTAGCGGAGATAGGAAATTTAGTTATGTTGAAAATTATTATTATAATATAGTAGGTTTTATTTGAAATAATTTTCTATTAATTATTATATATTCAAAAAGTTATATATATTTTACCATGAATTTATGCAATACCCGAGTATATACTTAACGGGATGAAATTGGTTGCCACCTCCACTTCCACGTGGAAGTGGAGGCATTGTACAACAAGGTTAGGCAGTATGTAGTGGCATAAGAGTAAGCTGCTCATACTTCCTTTATAATCCCATTCTACATTATTATTTTTTTGTATTTTCTTAATAGGAAAAGTAATCCTCCACTGTAGGTATATATTGACTAATTGTGTGAATATACTTCTAAGCTTAGGTATACTACTGTTCGTGCTTATTTTCGTCAAAAAGAAAATCAATTATCTACGTCAAGTTATTCAAGCCCAAATTCGAGTTGATATCATTTCAGAGCTCTTTAGAGTGGTTTGGGCTAGGACATCATCGTTCTAGCAGCTTGTCGTCGGACGACAGGTAGGTATGGTTTAAAATCCCTAGACTTACCACATATCAGATAGAATTGTATTAATGGGCATCCTTGGGTTGGTTTATTAGGTTGGCACCACAGACCTCGACCGCTTTATTCATGTCCGCCTACTTTTGTTCCTCCGTTGCTTATAGTACTTGCCGATATATTTTATTTACCCTTGTGGTCATGTGAGGCCTTGTTGACTCTGGAACATAGAAGGTGGGATTTTGGGAATGTCCGCTAGTCCCGGGCATAGAATTATCCTTCTAGGTTGGTTAAGCTTGCTGAGTAGTTGTGGGCCTGTACAGGGTCGATAGGTTGATTGTGAGCTGCTGGGAATCTATTGTGTGTGATCATACCATTTCCATGCATATAAAGTAGTTTTATCCATGTTTTACTACGGCTTGGGCTTCGGGCCTACTGACACTATTTTCTAAACCTTGCATGGCCCCGGGGCCCCCTTTTTTTTATGGGAATAAATTGGAAATGGTTTGATTTAACTTGTGAATATTCTTGGTTAAAAGAAAGTAAAATTATGATTTAAATCATCAGTTTTACGATTAACGCTAGACTCGGCAGGGCCGGGTTGCTAGTTGAGTTTTCTTGCTACTTCAGATGATTTTAGCGTCGGTCGGACCGAGCACCTGAGATGACTTTCTACTGTTTAGACCCGGTTATGCCCGGGCACCCTCGGAGGGGTTATTGAGATATTTTCCTACTACTTTAGTCCTGGACAGGGTCTGGGCATGCATATTCGAGACTGGGTCTCTATCTTGAAACCGGACTTGCTTCCGGACGACATGTTTTGATACTGAGTTTTAGTATGGGGTCTGGGACCTCCATGGACCTTGCCATCCGGGCCAGGGGCTACGGGCTGCGTGTGCCGGAGGAGGGGTATACGGTGGAGTAGAGGTATACGGGAAGTGTCCTTCCATGGAACCTACCTGCTGGGCCGGATCGGCGCCGGAGGAGGTACATACAGAGATACAATTTACTGAGATTTTCATGCATCATATCATTCATTGTTTGAGGCTCCACCCTTGTTTGTTGTTTGTTGATTGTACGCTCCGGTAGTATGGGATGCCGGAGGGTTTGTTTTCACTTATTTGTGTTCCTCGATTGTATGGGCGGCCGGGGGACTGTAGGTAGACTCTTGCTATTTACTTACAGAATTATTCCCTGTTACGGTTAAGAATGAAATTGGTTACTGCTAAATTGTTAGTTTCTGGATTGAGATTGATATGATTAGTTGAGTTTGATTCATGTCTCTGAGAATGCCTATCATTACCCTTTCCCTCTTCTTACACTTGAGGTTACCGGTATACCGTCCATTTCGTAAACTTATTATGTTTACATTGTTATTGCAAGGACCCCAGGTGCGTTGTTTCTTACTTTCACCTTTGCCTATGGTGTGTATATTCTGCTTACTGGCCTCACATGTGGTTCTGTTGATTTCCCTCTGGGCTAGTTCCTGTGTACCTTTCGTTGATTTCTATGACTGCTTGCTTCTATTATGTCTGTTACTACGCTTTTATCTTATATATGCCCAGTCGGCCTATGATACCTACTGGGTACCTTATGCTTCGCATTTGGTGCTCACCCTACCCCCCTGCATCTTTGGGTGCAGATCCTAGCATGGGCCATTGCCGTTAGATCGCTGTGATTCGTGCTTGGAGATCTTTTGGGGATTACTTCAGACTGAGGGTGAGCTCTTGGCGATCAGAGCTTAGCTTTAGTTTATCTTTTGCTTCATGTACTCTATTACCATTCAAAGACATCTGTACATATTTTTTTGGATCGTTTGCTCTCCATGTATGTAGTTTTGGCTCTATACTATGATACCAGGTCTTGGGGTTTGGTTTAGTTTCCGCATATGTATATATATACTCCTATTAAACTACTCTCTCGCTTATTTGTTAGATAGTAGCCCATTACAAAATGTCCTGGGCTACGGGAATTGGTTCGCCTACTGGGGGGTTGTAGGTGCCTTCATGACCGAGAAATTGGGTTGTGACAATTTGGTATTAGAGCTCCGGTTCACCGGTGTCATCGGTATAGGAGCCAATGTCTAGTAGAGTCCTGCGGATCGGGGTGGAGACGTCCGTACTCAATCTTTGGGAGGCTATAGTGACATTTTAGGAAATTTGACTCTTTTATTTCTTCTGTGTCGTGCGTGGAACCCTTGAAATTTTTGGAAACCTCATTTGTTGTACTTCATTCTTCCGCAGATGGTTCGTACGAGATCATCGGCATCACGCGGAGATGAGCCTCCCACTCTAGCTAAGGGTCGAGGACGCCCTCGAGCAGTGGCACCTGCTAAAGCTGCTAGAGTGGAGATAAAGCCCGAGCAACATGTTGATCAGGGGGCAGCCCAGGTACCACCAGCTCCAGCACCATCTCCAGTACCAGCTCCAGTGCCCACTTCTGTGCCAGCTCCAGCCGCAGCTCAGTCTCCAGATATTCGGGGATTACTATAAAGCTTTTGGGTGTGATTGGAGAGCGGCCTTCTGAGGTAGCACATACATCCGCTCAGGGGGCAGCCCTGGTTGCACAGAGCACAGGAGTGTAGCCTGCTACTATGGCTCCCCGTGCGGAGGTCATTCCTGTTCCATCTGTTGCACAGCCTCTTGCTCCTCGCCCAGCTATGACAGAGTCAGAGCAGAAGGCGTTGGTTAGGTTTTTGAGGTTAGCACCTCCGAGGTTTGCTGGTACTTCTGGAAAGGATCCACATGACTTTATTACTACATGTGAGGAGATGTTGAATCATTTTGGTTTGTTGGAGACTCACGGGGTTGGTTATACTACCTATCAGTTAGAGGCCCCAGCGAAGTTATGGTGGAGGGCTCATGTTGCTTGTAGACCACCATCGTCACCTCATTTGACCTGGTATAAGTTTTATGAGGCCTTTATGGCCAAGTTCCTACCTCAGAGTGATCGTGAGCATCGCAGGGAGTAGTTTACTAACCTTATGCAGGGGTCTACGACTGTCTCAGAGTATGAGACCCGTTTTCATCAGCTAGCACCGTTCGGAGCTATGATCATTCCTACCGAGGCAGATAGGATTCACAGATTTGTATGGGGTTTGAGGCCAGAGATCAGGCAGCCAGCTGAGATATTGATTGCCGGTGATCGGTCATTTCAGGCTATCGTAGACTATGCCCGTACTGTGGAGGACTTACAGTGACACGATCAGGGGTCCAGAGATAAGAGGCCTCGACATAAGGGTGTCTACAGTGGTTCCAGATATGGTGGTAGAGGTCCTGGCCAGTGGAGCCGGAGTTATCAGCCGCAGCAGCACCAGGGTCAGTCCAGCCGACCGGTTCAGGCTTCCCTTCAGACTTTTGGTAGTACCCAATTCGAGCAGGGTCAGAGCAGCCATCAGGGCTATGGCGGCCAGTCTTCGAGGGGTACAGTTTCTGGGGCATCAGGCCGTGGTGGTTATACGGGATCTGGTGGTTCATCTCGACCGAGTAGGCCACCAGGGGCTTGTTTTACTTATGGTGTGATTGGTCATTTTGCTAGAGATTCCCCTCAGCAGGGTACAGTTCAGTTGGCCGAGCCTTTACGAGCAGTTCAGCCTCCGGCTAGAGGGGGTGGTCGTCAGAGTAGAGGTGGTGCTCCACGCGGCAGAGCAGGTGGTAGGGATGGCGGTCGGGCAGGTGGAGGTCGTCGTCAGTTTTACACGGTCCCTTGAAGACCAGAGGCAGAGTCCTCAGATGCTGTGATTACAGGTACGATTTCTGTGTGCCATCAGTCTGCTATGGCTTTATTTGATCCTGGATCCACTTGCTCATATGTATCTGCCTACTTTGTGCCTTGTTTGGGGTTGGCTAGTGAGCCATTATCTGTTCATGTTTCTGTTTCGACCCCAGTAGAAGATTCTTTAGTAGTGGATCGGATTTTGAGATCTTGTATGCTATCTATTGGTGATTCAGAGACTTGGGGTGATTTGATGATTCTTGATATGCTAGATTTTGATGTGATACTGGGCATGGATTGGTTATCTCCTCACCTTGTGGTTTTGGATTGTTATGCCAAGACCATTACCATAGCTGTGCCCGGTGTATCCCCGATTGTTCTGTTAGCCATGCACCATCTGGAATCATCTCTTGTCTTCGAGCTAGGAAGTTGATTTCCCGTGGGTGTTTAGCTTATCTAGCATACGTCCGAGATGTTAGTGCTGACCCTACTTCTCCTGAGTATGTTCATGTGGTTAGACACTTCCTCGATGTGTTTCCTATCGACCTGCCAGGCCTTCCACCTGAGAGAGATATTGATTTCGCTATTGAGCTAGAGCCGGGCACCAGGCCCATTTCTATTTCTCCATACTGTATGGCTCCTGCTGAGTTGAGGGAGCTTAAGGAGCAGCTCCAGGATCTGTTAGCTAAGGGGTTTATTAGACCTAGTGTGTCATCGTGGGGTGCTCCTATTCTCTTCGTGAAGAAGAAGGATGGGTCGATGCACATGTGTATTGATTATCGGCAGCTGAACAGGGTGACAGTGAAAAATAGGTATCCGATGCCGAGGATTGATGACTTGTTTGACCAGCTTCAGGGTTCAGTCGTGTTTTCGAAGATTGATTTGAGGTCTGGCTACAATCAGTTGAGGATTAGGGCGGAGGACATCCTTAAGACAACATTCAGGACACGTTATGGCCATTATGAGTTCCTGGTGATGTCTTTTGGGTTGACTAATGCCCCCGCAGCCTTTATGAACTTGATGCACAGGGTTCTTGGCCCGTATTTGGACTCATTTGTGATAGTTTTTATAGACGACATCTTTGGTATACTCGCGTAGTAGAGATGAGCATGAGCAGCACTTGAGGGTTATACTCCAGACTTTGAGAGATCATCGGCTTTATGCCAAGTTCTCAAAGTGCGAGTTTTGGCTTGAGTCAGTTGCATTCCTAGGGAACGTGGTGTCTAAGGATGGGATTAGGGTTGACCTGAGAAAGATTTCTGCAGTTTGTAATTGGCCTAGACTTACTACTGCTACTGAGGTCCGTAGCTTTATTGGGTTAGCAGGTTACTACAGACGGTTCGTTGAGGGATTTTCTTCCATAGCAGCACCCTTGACTATGCTGACTAAGAAGGATGTCCCATTTCAGTGGTCGGATCAGTATGAGGATAGCTTCCAGAGGCTTAAGGCCTTATTGACTTCAGCTCCAGTTTTGACTTTGCCGGTTGACGGTAAGAGCTTCTCCATGTATTGTGATGCTTCTGGGTTGGTCTTGGTTGTGTGTTGATGCAGCAGGGTCGAGTAATAGCATATGCGTCGAGGCAGCTGAAGTTTCACGAGTGCAACTACCCCACTCATGACTTAGAGCTGGCAGCGGTAGTTTTCGCGCTCAAGATCTGGAGGCATTACCTATATGGAGTTCACTGTGAGATATTCACCGATCACCGTAGTCTTCAGTATATCAAGAGTCAGCGAGAGTTGAACTCGAGACAGAGGAGATGGGTCGAGTTACTGAAGGACTATGACTTCACTATTCTGTATCATCCGGGCAAGGCAAACGTGGTAGCGGATGCCTTGAGCCGGAAGACAGTGAGTATCGGTAGCCTAGCTTCTCTTTCAGTTTTAGAGAGACCATTGGCCTTGGACATCCAGTCCTTGGCTAACCGTTTGGTTAGGCTTGACTTGTCGGATCCTAGCAGAGTTCTCGCCAGTGTTGAGGTTCGTTCTACTTTGATTGATCAGATTTAGAGCCGTCAGTTTGAGGATTAGCAGTTGTGTGACCTTCATGATCGGGTTGTTCAGGGTGAGACCAGTCGGGCTACTCTAGATTCAGATGGGGTTCTGAGGTTTGATAGTAGCCTTTGTGTTCCGAGGATTACTTATTTGATTCAGTTGATACTTCATGAGGCACATTGTACTAGATACTCCATTCACCCTGGAACAGCAAAGATGTATAGAGACTTGAGACAGCTTTACTGGTGGAGTGGTATAAAGCGGGATATACCGGAGTTCATATCTTGGTGCTTGAACTGTCAGCAGGTTAATTTCGAGCACATGAGGCCTGGTGGGTTGATGCAGCGACTTCCCATTCCTGAGTGGAAGTGGGAAGGGATTACTATGGACTTCGTTATTGGTTTGCCTCGTACTTCTCATGGGTTTGATTCCATATGGGTGATTGTTGATAGGCTGACTAAGTCAGCACATTTCTTGCCGGTTCAGACTTCTTATGGTGCAGAGAGGTTAGCTCAGATCTACCTTCGTGAGATTGTTCGGTTGCATGGGGTCCCAGCTTCTATTATTTCAGACCGGCACTCAGTTCAACATCTCAGTTCTGGAGGGGTATTCAGCGAGATTTGGGTACAGAGGTTCATCTTAGTACCGCTTTCCACCCTCAGACAGATGGCCAGTCCGAGAGGACCATTCAGATTCTGTAGGACATGCTTCGGGCCTGTGTTCTTGACTTTGGAGGTTCTTGGGATCAGTTTGTTCCCTTGGCAGAGTTTGCTTATAATAACAGCTTCCATTCGAGTATCGGCATGGCACCTTTTAAGGCTTTGTATGGCAGGCGTTGCAGATCACCGGTAGGTTGGTTTGATGGTTTTAGTTCTGGGCCACAGAGCACAGATTTGCTTCGAGATTCCTTAGACCGAGTCCGAGTGATTCAGGACAGACTTCGGGCAGCTCAGAGCAGGCAGAAGAGTTATGCTAATCGTAGGCTTCGTGCCTTGGAGTTTAGTGTCGGTGACTTGGTGTTTCTCCGTGTATCGCCCATGAAGGGCGTGATGAGATTTGGTAGGCGGGGCAAGCTTAGCCCCAGGTACATTGGGCCGTTTGAGATTCTTCAGAGGGTTGGTAGCGTTGCCTATCAGTTAGCCTTGCCTCCGATGTTTTCAGCTATACATCCTGTATTTCATATTTCGATGTTGCGTCGGTATGTCCCAGATGAGTCTCATGTGTTGCAGTGGGATTCAGTTCAGTTGGGTGAGGGTTTAGCCTTTGTTGAAGAGTCGGCGGCTATTTTGGCCAGAGATGTCTGGAGATTGAGGTCTCGAGAGATCCCAGTTGTTAAGGTTCATTGGAGGTACCGTCCAGTCGATGAGGCTACCTGGGAGACCGAGAGAGATATGCGGGCTCAGTATCCGCAGCTGTTTGAGCCTTCAGGTACCCCCTTGACCTTGACTTTCGAGGACGAAAGTCCTTTTTAGTAGTGGATGATGTAATGACCCTTCCGGTCATCTCCACGTATACGTTTTCCTTGTACCGTTAGAGCTTGTTGGTAGCGGCCCCAAGTCACTTAAGGCTTGTCGGGATCGTTAGTTCGGTGCCAGGTCCATTTGTTTGGTCGTATGATAAGTTTTGAAGTCAAGCAAGTCGGCAAAAGTTATCGTAAGTTTCTTTAATAAATTTTATGAACTTTGCGTAAAACGTCTCAGAGATTTTCTCTCAATATATAAAGAGTTAGAAGTCCCCCAAAATACCAAATCGAAGGTCTACGAGTCTAGTTTCCAACGCACAAAACCTCACGTCCAACTGATCTAGGAGTAAAAAGTTATGACTGTTTTACCGCGGACTGTCTGGCAGAAACCGGGTTGCGAACCGGGTCACGAACTGGGTCGGGTCAAAATCGATTTAAAGCCTCAACTTCACGTTTTAAAATGCCATTTCAATTCTGAAACAGTGAGAAAACATTAGGGAGGGTTCCAAGAGAGTTCTTGAGTATCAAAATCGTGAGATGGTGAATTGCGAACCTAAATTTAAGAATTTTATTAGCATCGCGCGTATATTTGAAAATATTTTATTTTAAAGTTATATTTTTTTATTACCTTTTTAAAAGTATTTTAAAGTTCTATGAAAAATACTTTAGTTATGATATAATTGGGTATGTATTTATTTTATAAGGTTTTTATACATTGTAATATTTTAGCGGAGATAGTACATTTAGTTATGTTGAAAATTATTATTATTATATAGTAGGTTTTATTTGAAATAATTTTCTATTAATTATTATATATTCAAAAAGTTATATATATTTTACCATGAATTTATGCAATACCCGAGTATATACTTAACGGGATGAAATTGGTTGCCACCTCCACTTCCACGTGGAAGTGGAGGCATTGTACAACAAGGTTAGGCAGTATGAAGTGGCATAAGAGTAAGCTGCTGATACTTCCTTTATAATCCCATTCTAAATTTATTTATTTTTTTCTTAATAGGAAAAATAATCCTCCACTGTAGGTATATATTGACTAATTGTGTGAATATACTTCTAAGCTTAGGTTATTGTGTGCTTATTTTCGTCAAAAAGAAAATCAATTATCTACGTCAAGTTATTCAAGCCCATATTCGAGTTGATATCATTTCAGAGCTTTTCATAGTGGTTCGGGCTAGGACATCATCGTTCTAGCAGCTTATCGTCAGACGACAGGTAGGTTATGGTTTAAAATCCCTAGACTTAGCATATATCGGATAAAATTGTATTAATGGGCATCCTTGGGTTGGTTTATTAGGTTGGCACCACAGACCTCGACCGCTTTATTCATGTCCGCCTACTTTTGTTCCTCCGTTGGTTGTAGTACTTGCCGATATATTTTATTTACCCTTGTGGTCCTGTGAGGCCTTGTTGACTCTGGAACATAGAAGGTGGGATTTTTGGAATGTCCGCTAGTCCCGGGCATAGAATTATCCTTCTAGGCTGGTTATGCTTGCTGAGTAGTTGTGGGCCTATGCAGGGTCGATAGGTTAATTGTGAGCTGCTGGGCAGCTATTGTGTGTGATCATACCATTTCCATGCATATAAAGAGGTTTTATCCATGTTTTACTACGGTTTGGGCTTCGGGCCTACTGACACTATTTTCTAAACCTTGCATGGCCCCGGGGGCCCCTTTTTTTATGGGAATAAATTGGAAATGGTTTGATTTAACTTGTGAATATTCTTGGGTAAAAGAAAGTAAAATTATGATTTAAATCACCAGTTTTACGATTAACTCTACTCGGCAGGGCTGGGGTGCTGGTTGAGTTTTCTTGCTACTTGAGATGATTTTAGCCTCGGTCGGACCGAGCACCTGAGATGACTTTCTACTGTTTAGACCCGGTTATGCCCGGGCAACCTCGGAGGGGTTCTTGAGATATTTTCCTACTAATTTAGTTCTGGACAGGGTCTGGGCATGCATATTCGAGACTGAGTCTCTATCTTCAAACTGGACTTGCTTCCGGATGACATGTTTTGATACTGAGTTTTAGTATGGGGTCAGGGACCTCCATGGACCTTGCCATCCGGGCCTGGGGCTGCGTGCTGCGTGTGCCGGAGGAAGGGTATACAATGGTGTAGAGGTATACGGGCAATGTCATTCCATGGAACCTACCTGCTGGGCCGGATCGGCACCGGAGGAGGTACATACAGAGATACCATTTCACTTGAGATCTTAATGCATCATATCATTCATTGTTTGAGGCTCCACCCTTGTTTGTTGTTTGTTGATTGTACGCTCTGGTAGTATGGGATGCCGGAGGGTTAGTTTTCACTTGTTTGTGTTCCTCGGTTGTATGGGCGGCCGGGGGACTATAGGTAGACTCTTTCTATTTACTTACAGAATTATTCCCTGTTACGGTTAAGAATGAAATTGGTTACTGCTAAACTGTTAGTTTCTGGATTGAGATTGATATGATTAGTTGAGTTTGATTCATGTATCTGAGCATGCCTATCATTACTCTTTCCCTCTTCTTACACTTGAGGTTACCGATATACCGTCCATTTCGTAAACTTATTATGTATACAATGTTATTGCAAGGACCCCAGGTGCGTTGTTTCTTACTTTCACCTTTGACTATGGTGTGTATATTATGCTTACTGGCCTCACATGTGGTTCTGTTGATTTCCCTCTAGGCTAGTTCCTGTGTACCTTTCGTTGATTTCTATGACTGCTTGCTTCTATTCTGTCTGTTACTACGCTTTTATCTTATATATGCCCAGTCGGCCTATGATACCTACTGGGTACCTTATGCTTCGCATTTGGTGCTCACCCTACCCCCCCTGAATCTTTGTGTGCAGATCCTAGTGTGGGCCATCGCCGTTAGATCGCTGTGATTCGTGCTTGGAGATCTGTTGGGGATTACATCAGACTGAGGGTGAGCTCTTGGCGATCGGAGCTTAGATTTAGTTTATCTTTTGCTTCATGTACTCTATTACCATTCAGAGACATCTGTATATATTGTTTTGGATCGTTTGCTCTCCATGTATGTAGTTTTGGCTCTATACTATGATACCAGGTCTTGGGGTTTGGTTTAGTTTCCGCATATGTATATATATACTCCTATTAAACTACTCTCCCACTTATTTATTAGATAGTAGCCCATTACTAATTGTCCTGGGCTACGGGAATTGGTTCCCCTACTGGGGGGTTGTAGGTTCCATCATGACCGAGAAATTGGGTCGTGACACTTTCAGTTCTTAAGTGGGATTTTTCGCAGATAATTAATTATGATAAGTTTTTGAGTTGTTGATCTTATTTTCATTACTAGTTTACTTTGATGCTTGCTGGTTTTAGGCTGTTAGTCTAGGCAAGGGTGGAACTCTATTGGTTCGCTCATCCAGGGGTTGGGTGGGTGCCAGTCACGACGGGTTGGGTCGTGACAAACATCTATGTCTGAAAAGCCTCTAAAACTAGTATAAAGAGTTGATGGGGAAATACCCAACTAACTCGACAATCTTAAAAAAAAAGGGAACATAAGGCTAAAGTAAAGTCTAGTACTCAAACGATGAGGACTCACCAAGGTTGACTGCAAGTGACCGGGAACTCAACCACGTATCTGTGAAGGGACACCTGAATCTGCATCATCAAAGGATGCAACGCAATATGCGTTGGTACTATCGAATGTACTAAGTATGTGAGCAATGCATAAGTATGATAAAAATATACTTTAAAAGGTAATTTAACATAATTCATACATAATAGAGTATCATGAGAAGATATCATACTGGAAAGCTAAATCATGTGCCAAAAGCCAACTTTAAAATGATAGTTCATAAGAGAGTTCATAAAGCTTAGAAAACTTGAAAACATACATACGGGAGTTTCTTATAACCGACATCAGAGCATGTGAGGTACATGGAATCTAACTATATAACCCTAGTTAGCAAAGCTGACCTTGAACCTTGCCAAGGAACTAGTCACCATACCAAAATATATAACCCTAGTTAGCAAAGCTGTCCTATGCCCCGCCAAGGCAAGGACACCATGCATAAAGACGTGGATCCACTCTCATAAGCCTTGAAGGCAAATATCATATCATAATCATAACCTACGCTGGAAACGTAGTTTCTGGGACTAAGGGTACTCTCACCCTGTCCAACTCGGTTCTAAATACTACTCCCAAAGCATGTACAGATAGATCATAGTTTCATAAGTACATACTCTCATGCCAAATCTTATTCACAAGCATGAAAATACATCGGGTATCATGCAACCTTCATATCATAGTTCATAAAGCTTATCATAGGCATATTTCAAAACATGCTTTTCTTTCTAAATTCATATTTGAAGAATTTGGTATGCAATTTCATAAAAACATAAAGGACATGATATCTAATAATGCCAACTTTCTCTTGAAAACATGCAAATTCATGGAATAATGCTAGAAATCAACTTTCATGCTTGAGCTTTTAAAACGAATAAGAGAATCATAATCAAATCATGAATAATCAATAGGAAACCCTGAATTTAAACATAGAAACTGATTTCATAAACTTTCCCCAATTTTAGATCAAAACCCTAATTTCATAAGTTCATAATTCAACATAAGTATTGGAGATTTTGGGCACAAGGGTGAGAGGAACCCATTATTGAAGGCCCGCATACCTTAGATGAAGATAACCCACTTCAATGGAAAAGACTTAGGAGGCTTAACTTGGAGTTTGGAGACTTGAAGCTTGAGAAGAACTTCTCTTTTTGGGTGAAGAATGAGGAACTTAGGAGAGACTTAGGATAATATGGGTGAAAACCCTACTATATATAGTCAAAATGACTTCACTTAGTAGTTAAAAGGTGGTAAATGACTAAAATACCCCTGGAATTTAATTAGGAAGAATCTGGAAAATCAATCGACCTGAGTGATCACGACTCAGTCTACGAGTCATCATTTGGCTTACGGTTCATGATTTTGATTCGTACAATCAAGCTGAGAAAATCATGCTGCAGATCTATTTCTACGGGTCAACAGGACAGACCCGTAGAATGAATGATGGATCGTCATTAGGAGTCGTCGTTTGGGGTTTCAGCTGGCTCTTGGTCAAACCACGACTCAAGACTACTGTCCGTCGTTCAAATGACGAGAAACTTGAAAACATGATAAACTAACTTCGTAAAACATGGATGCATGCTAGAATAATGAGAGCAACTGGTGGAATAGAATCGGGGGGACATATTAAGGATGAAACTAATACCTCCAGCTGAAACTGAATCGGAAGGAAAGAGGTGAGGATATTTGGCCTTCATGGCCTCCTCCACTTCCCAAGTAGCACCCTTAACAAGCTGATTCCTCCAAAGGACTTTCAACAAAGCAACTTCTTTGTTCCTCAACCTCCGAATCTGACAATCAAGGATCTCTACGGGAACCTCCTCATAAGTGAGACTATCCTTCACACCCACATCCTCCAAAGGAACAATCAAGCTCGGATCACCAACACATTTCTTCAACAAGGAGATATGAAAAACTGGGTGAACCATTTCCTACTCCGTTGGCAACTCCAACTCATAACCAACACTACCAACTCTCCTCGAAATCCGATAAGGACCTACAAAACAGGGACTAAGCTTTCCTTTCTTGCCAAACCTCATCACACCCTTCATGGGTGACACCTTAAGGAAAACCCAACCATCAATTTCAAATTCTAACTCCCTTCTCCTGACATCCGTATAAGATTTTTGTCGAGTCTGAGCGGTCTTCAACCTCTCCCGAATAAGCTGAACTTTCTCCATGGTCTCATGAACCGAATATGGACCAATCAAGGCTGCCTCACCAACCTCGAACCAACCAATAGGAGATCTACACCTTCGGCCATAAAGTGCCTCATACGGAGCCATCTAGATGCTAGAGTAGAAGTTGTTGTTGTAGGCAAACTCGATAAGAGGTAGGTGATCATCCCAATTACCTTTGAAATCAATCACATACGCTCTCAACATATCCTCCAAAGTTTGAATAGTATGCTTTGCCTGGCCGTCTGTCTGTGGATGAAAAGTTGTGCTAAGCTTCACCTTAGTACCAAGACCTTTCTGAAACGACTTCCAAAACTGAGATGTAAACTGAGGACCTCTATCAGAAATGATAGACAAGGGAACACCATACAATCGTACTATCTACCGAATGTAGAGTCTGACATAATCATCTGATGTATCTGTAGTCTTAACAGCTAAGAAATGGTCTAACTTGGTCATCCGGTCAATGATCACCCAAATGGAATCATGTTGCCTTCGAGTACGAGGCAACCCAGTAATGAAGTCCATATTAATTGATTCCCATTTCAAAGTGGGAAGGTCTATCTTGAAGCATGCCACCTGGCCTTTGATGTTCCACATTTACTTGTTGACAGTTGGAATACTTAGCCACAAACCCGGATATGTCCTTCTGCATACCATTCCACCAAAAGACTTCCCGTAGATTACATCTTAGTAGCACCCGGATGAATGGAGTATCTAGAACTGTGGGCTTCAAACAAAATCTGTTGTCTCAACCCATTAACATCTGGCACACATAAGCGACCCTAATAACGAAGCACACCATCTCCTCCTTGGTAGAAAACCTCAACATTTTGCTGACGAACTGCACCCTTAAGCTGAAGTAAAATGGGATCTTGGTATTGCTTTGCCTTCACCCCATCCACCAAGGATGATTCAGCACCATTGATCACAATCACATCACCTTCGGTCGAGTCCATAAGGTGAACTCCCAACCGAGCAAGCCTATGAACTTCTTTAACCAATTCCTTCTTCCCCTCTTCAATAGAAGTTACACTTCCCATGGACAACCTACTCAAAGCATCCTCCACAATATTGGCCTTACCTGGATGGTAAAGCACACTCATATCATAATCATCAAGGAGCTCAAGCCATCTCCTTTGTCCCAAATTCAATTCCTTTTGAGTGAACACATATTGAAGACTCTTATGATCGGTGAATACATCCACATGCACATCATACAAGTAATGTCTCCAAATCTTCAAAGCAAAGACCACGACTGCTAACTCAAGATCATGAGTAGGATAGTTCTTCTCATGAGTCTTAAGCTGTCTAGAAGCATAAGCAATCACCTTACCACGCTGTATCAAAACACAACCCAAACCAATCCTAGAAGCATCACAATACACAACAAAATCATCTAAGCCCTCGGGTAGAGCTAACACTGGAGCGGTGTTCAATCTAGTCTTCAATTCCTGAAAGTTCTTCTCAGACAAGTCGGACCACTGAAATTTTACCTTTTTCTGAGTCAATCGGGTCAAAGGGGCAGCAATGGAAGAGAAACCTTCCACAAACCTCCTGTAGTAACCAGCCAAACCCAAAAAGCTCCTAATATCAGACGGAGAAGTAGGTCTAGGCCATTTTTTTATTGCCTCTATCTTTTGAGAATTTACTCGAATACCATCTTTAGTCACAATATGACCCAGAAAAGCAACAGACTGCATCCAAAACTCACATTTTCTAAACTTAGCAAACAACTGTCTATCCTTGAGAGTTTGCATTACCACCCTCAAGTGATTTGCATGCTCCTCCTTACTCTGAGAGTAGATGAGGATATCATCCATGAAAACAATCACAAACATATCCAAATACTGTTTGAACACTCGATTCATCAAATCCGTAAAAGCTGCAAGAGCATTCGTTAGACCAAAACACATAACAACAAGCTCATAATGACCATATCGAGTCTTGAAGGTTGTCTTCGGAATATCACGTTCCTGAACTCGAAGCTGATGATAGCCGGACCTAAGGTCGATTTTTGAGAAGAAACAAGCACCCTGAAGCTGATCGAACAAGTCATCAATCCTAGGAATGGGATACTTATTCTTGATTTTGACCTTGTTCAATTGGCGGTAATCAATATACATTTTAAGAGATCCATCTTTCTTCTGAGCAGACAAAACTGGGGCACCCCAAGGAGAGACACTGGGCCTGATGAAACCCTTATCAAGCAAGTCCTTCAACTGATCTTTTAACTCCTTGAGTTCCACGGGGGCCATTCTATAGGGAGGAATAGAGATAGGATTTGTATCCGGAAGGAGAACTATCCCAAAGTCAATTTCCTGCTCGGGAGGGAATCCGAGCAAATCATCAGGAAATACTTTTGGGAATTCATTCACAATAGGAACAGACTGAATAGTCGGGATCTCAGACTCCATGTCCATAACCCGAACATTATGATAGACATAGCCTTTAGAGATCATCTTCCTAGCCTTAAGATAGGATATCAAACGACCCTTTGAAGAAGAGGGACTACCTTGCCATTCTAGGGCAGGTGCATTAGGAAACTTGAAACTGACAACACAAGTACGACAATCAACCGAGGAATAACATGCATATAACCAGTCCATACAAAGAATAATATCAAAATCAGTCATCTCCAACTCTACTAGATCTGATGAAGTGACTCTATGAAGGACTGAGATAGGGCAATTTCGATAGACCCTTTCGGCTAGGACTGACTCACCAACAGGAGTAGAAATATGAAAGGGTTCTAAAATCATTTCAGGATGAACCTCAAACTTACAAGCCACATAAGGGGTTACAAAAGATAAGGAGGCACCCGGATCTAACAAGGCATACACATCAAGAGAGAAGACTTTCAACATACTAGTAACCACATCTGGAGAACTCTCCTGATCCTGACGGGAGGACATAGCATAAAGACGGTTCTGGCGCTGACCACCAGAACTAGAAGTTGCACCCTGCTGAGCTGGTCTACCTCCCAAAGCTGTTGAGGCAGACTGAGTCCTACCACCTCCCTGCCCCTTCCTAGCTAAAGGGCAATCCCTGATGCGGTGTTCAACCTGACCACAACTGAAGCAACCACCTGAACCGGCCAAACACTCACCAACATGATTCTTCCCAGGCTTAACACAAGCTGGGTAGGAAGGTCCTTTAGTAACACTACCCAGAGACTGAGAATAGGAACCAAATCCTCTACCACCCTGATTATGACGAGGCTTCTGAGCATGAGTAGGAGCACTAGCAGAAGAATGAAAGGATCCTGATAACTTCTTCTGGAACGAAGAGCGATGTACTCCTTCAGACCTGTGATGACCAAAACCTGATCCCTCGGATCTAACCCTCTTGTTCTCCCTTGCCATCTCCCTAAGCTTGTCACCCTCAATCTGATGGGCATGAGTCATGAGTCGAGAAATATTCATATCACTCAACAACAAAGAAGACCTACACTCTTTCTTCACCACATCTGAAACCTCATATATAAACTTGCTCATTTGATCATGCGGGTCCACTACTATGGAGGGAGCATATCTAGACAATTGAGTGAACTTCAGACTATACTCTTGCACTAACATTGAACCCTGTCTCAAGTTCACAAATTCTTCCACCTTTGCTTGCCTCAACTCTCAGGGAAAGAACCTATCAAAGAAAGCTCTCTCAAAACACTCCCAAGTCGTGGGGATTGCATCCCTCACCCTAGCCTATTTCCATTGCGTAACCCAAATGAGAGCTACATCCTTGAGTTGATAGGATACAAGCTTAACACAATCAACACCCACTAGTTGCATAACCTCAAAGATCTTCTTCACTTAATCAATAAAGTTGAGCGGGTCCTCACTCACTTTTGAACCCCAAAATTCAGGTGGGTTCATTCGAATGAAGTCACGAACTTAGGCCGCTACCCCACCTTAAGGATGGATGGGGGCAGGAGCTGGCTGATTGATCTGAGTGGCCAAAGTATGGGCTAGCAAATGGATGGCATTCCCGAACTCATCATTTGTGACATAGGGAATCGAAACTTGAGGAGCATCATTCCGAGCAGCTCGGGGAGGCATAGCACGTCAATGAGGCCTAGCACGTCAAGGAGGCATAGTCTGAAATGCATAAGATAAGGATTAGAGGGACACTAAAGTTAAGCTCTATCACACAATGTGATCATGAAAGAAGTAAAGTTTTCCTAAGACACCTCATAGCTTCCCTCGCATATGTGTGGCGTGCTTCACACACATGAAAAAGACTCTACTCGATGCGTCTTTCAGACATCCTAGGATCCTTGAACCTGAGGCTCTGATACCAAGTTTTTCATTCCCCGAGGTTACCTCTAGACGTAACACGGGACCACAAGGATCCCAAGCTAGCCCTTGGTCATAGCATTCTCAAACAGCATAAAGGAAAACATAGCGGAAGCATCATAAGGGAATCCAAAACAGGGAACATATCATAGATAGTGAGTCGAATAAGGAATACAACTCAAAGATCACCCCATAACATCTATGTCTGAAAAGCCTCTAAAACTATCATAAAGGGTTTATGGGACAATACCCCAACTAACTTGACAATCTTTAAAAAAAGGGAACATAAGGCTAAAGTAAAGTCTAGTCCTCGAACTATGAGGACTCACCAAGGTTGACTGCAAGTGACCGAGAACTCAGCCACGTATCTGTGAAGGGACACCTGAATCTGCATCATCAAAGGATGCAGCGCAATATGCGTTAGTACTATGGAATGTACTAAGTATGTGAGCAATGCATAAGTATGATAAAACTATACTTTAAAATGTACTTAAACATAATTCATACATAATAGAGTATCATGAGAAGATATCATAATGGTAAGCTAAATCATGTGCCAAAAGCCAACTTTAATATGATAGTTCATAAGAGAGTTCATAAAGCTTAGAAAACTTGAAAACATACATACGGGAGTTTCTTATAACCGACATGAGAGCATGTGAGGTACATGGAATCTAACTATATAACCCTAGTTAGCAAAGCTGACCTTGACCCTTGCCAAAGAACAAGTCACCATACCAAAATATATAACCCTAGTTGGCAAAGCTGTCCTATGCCCCGCCAAGGCAAGGACACCATGCATAAAGACGTGGATCCACTCTCATAAGCCTTGAAGGCACATATCATATCATAATCATAACCTACGCTGGAAACGTAGTTTCTGGGACTAAGGGTACTCTCACCCCGTCCAACTCGGTGCTAAATACTACTCCCAAAGCATGCACAGATAGCTCATAGTTTCGTAAGGACATACTCTCATGCAAAAACTTATTCATAAACATGAAAACACATCGGGTATCATGCAACCTTAATATCATAGTTCATAAAGCTTAGCATAGCCATATTTCAAAACATGCTTTTCTTTATAAATTCATACTTGAAGAATTTGGCATGCAATTTCATAAAAACATAAAGGCCATGATATCTAATCATGCCAACTTTCTCTTGAAAACATGCAAACTCATGGAATAATGCTGGAAATCAACTTTCATACTTGGGCTTTTAAAACCAATAAGAGAATCATAATCAAATCATGAATAATCAATAGGAAACCATGAATTTAAACATAGAAACTGATTTCATAAACTTTCTCCAATTTTAGATCAAAACCCTAATTTCATAAGTTCATAATTCAGCATAAGGATTGGGGATTTTGGGAAAAGGGTGAGAGGAACCCATTATTGAAGACCCACATACCTTAGATGAAGATAACCCACTTCAATGGAAAAGACTTAGGAGGCTTAACTTGGAGTTTGGAGACTTGAAGCTTGAGAGGAACTTTTCTCTTTTTGGGTGAAGAATGAGGAACTTAGGAGAGACTTAGGATAATATGGGTGAAAACCCTACTATAAATAGTCAAAATGACTTCACTTAGTAGTTAAAACGTGGTAAATGACTAAAATGCCCCTGGGATTTAATTAGGAAGAATCTGGAAAATCAGTCGACCTCAGTGATCACGACTCGGTCTACGAGTCATCATTTGGTTTACGGTTCATGATTTTGATTCGTAGAATCAGGCTGCGAAATCATGCTGCAGATCCATTTCTAACGGTCAACAGGACGAACCCGTAGAATGAATGACGAATCGTTATTAGGAGTCATCGTCTGGGGTTTCAGCTGGCTCTTGGTCAAACCATGACTCAAGACTACGGTCCGTCGTTCAAATGACGAGTCGTAGACTTGACTCGTGGTTCCTTGAGGAACTTGGGGAAAATGTCATTCCTCAGAAGACATTCCATGAGTCAATAGGACAGATCCGTGACTCTGATCACGAGCCGTAGACTGGAGTCGTGGTCTCTGGGACACAGTTCAGCCCTCAGGTCAAGTTCCACGAGGGGAACTACGACACGTAGAATGAACTACGGTCCGTAGAACCCGCTCGTGGTTCTTAGACCAGAGGCTAACCCTGCAAACTTTAAACCACGGATCCATTCCACGACCCGTGGTTCAAACCACGGTCCATGGTTTGGACCCGTAATTCCTGGAACATGAAAGTTTTCGGAGATTTCCAACTTAGATAGCTGAGTACGTTTCCGGGGTGTTACACTAATAATCTTTCAATTATACAAATCATACTACAATTTTAGTTCAACTCTAATTGTTGTATATATATGTCAAGTTGAGTATATTTTAATGTAATTAATTATAAAAATTAAAACAACACATTTTATAAGAACATGATACACTAGATGTTTGACAAAAGAATTACTAATATTTATAAACATTATATTATTCAACTAAAAATAATAATTTATCAATTGTAAGTAAAAAATGAGAAATATGCAATGTGAAATAACAAGTCAATAGTACTAAAACAAATTAATTAAATTCGAACGTATGACTTAAATTTAAAATCCAAAAAAAAAGTTTAACATATAAGCTCTTATATCAAATTCCAATATAAAATAAGTCCCAATATAACATAAGTAAATACAATTCAAAAGAAAGGGAATAACATAAGTCTAAACATCATTCAACAAAGAAATTCTATTTTATTTATATACTTATCTATCTAAGCTTATATTATATTAAAAGTGTGAAGAAACTTATAATGTGATTTGAACTTTTTGCTCTTCATTAAAAAAATTTGTTTTAGATAAAATCTTCTTTTTATTATTTTCTTCTAATTATTATATTATTATCTGTATAATATTTAAAAATAAGATGTCCTGAAATATATGGTAAGAGATATTAGGAGAATTAATAATTAAAATTGACTAAAATTTTATTTTTTAAATCTTCCTTATTTGAACTCTAAAGTTTTAAAATTAATTAAAATTTTACCTTATAGAAATCTTACACTTAAATTATATGTAAAAGATTAACCAAATAACTAAAGGAAAGAATTCAAATTAAAAATATTAAAAAAATAAGTAGTAAGGGGCTTTTGTGGAAAAAAAAATGAAGTTAAACTCTTTATATATTAAAATATTTTAAACTAATGTGTATTTTGGTAAGAAAATTTTCATAATTAATTGGTGTTCTAACTTTCAATGGTTTTGGTTATTTAATTTAGGTATAATATTTAACACTTCTAAATCAATTAGAATTTTACCTTATATAGAAAAGAATTTCTACAATTCTATTTAAGTAATTTTTTGGATCAAATTTTGCAAGAAACATATTTTCTTCTACTTCTACTTTTTCTTCTTATTTCTTTTTCAATTTGGGGCTTACTAATTAAGTTTGAAGATGGATCAAGTACGTTATTCATTGTAGATTGAGTATAATCTATCTATCTATATAAATTGATTGTTATGTTATGCATAAATATTTTTGGATTTTGCTTCTCTAATTTTTCTTTTTATAAACAGGTCTAAGAATTGTATTTTAGTTGAAGGTTAATGTGTAGATCTGTTGGAAAACATATGCATTGTGTAAGCATTATTCAACACACTTCTTCTACGCACTTCTACTTTTCATCTTATTTAGGTTTTGATTCACATCGTCTTCTTGCATTCATTATCATCATTCTTTTTTACCTTTCTTTACTTATTTTTCGTTAATAACTTTAAAAATTCTATTTGAATTATATATAATCAACAATTGATGATTGATTCTCCCTTTTTGATAATTTCTTAGTTTTTCTCATTCAGTTAAAAACTTTTGATCAAAAAATTGAAAAACAAGAATTTTATCGCCGAATGAAGTACCCAAAATAGTCAAATGTTTATTTCTAATTCTCTTTCCTTTTTAGGTTATGAATCTTAAGAGACTAAACCTTATTTTTCAGAGAATGATCAATAGATGGACTTGAGGGTGACTTATCATGTTTCTCTTTAAATACACTTTTTATCTTAGAAAATTTAGGTTATTTTTTTAAGATTTTGTACTTCATATAATATGCACACAATAATTTTATCTTTATATCGTTATATATATATATATATATATATATATTATTAATTCACATAACATACATGTGCAAAGCACATACACTAAACTAGTACTATATTAAAAGTGTGAAGGACCTTATAATGTTATTTGAACTTTTTATCTTCATTCAAAGACTACGCAATATATAAAATTATCTTTTTACTTTTTTTCTCCAATTATTATACCATTATAGAAAAAAATTAAATTTTTTCGAAAAAAAAAAGTTACACCACTTTCCCCAAAAAAATATCCCAAAAAGATTTCTAAAACAAATATCCCAAAAAGAAAGGTCGTCAAAAAAATTTCCAAAAAGATTTCTAATATTTAAAATATTAAAATTGACTAAAATTTTAATTATTAAATTATTTCTTATTGAATTAGGTAGAGAATCCTAACATTGTAGTACTTAAATTAAGTAATTAAAATCATACCAAAAAAACATAACACTTCTAAATTTAGAATTTTACCTTATATAAAAAAATTCTACAATTCTATTTAAGTAATATTTTGATCAAAATTCTTCTACAAAAATAGGGACATACAACTTCTACAGTTCTACTACAAATATACGCTTCTTGTACTTTTATACTTATTTTGGTTTTAATTTGATAATTTTATTCAAGCCACTTTTTTTTGCATTCATTATCATCATCTTTTCTTTATTTCTTTATTGTTTTAGTTATTAAATTTAAAGACTATATATGAATTATACATAATCAATAATTAAAAATTAATTTTCTGCTTTTGATAATTTCTGGTGTTTCTCTTTCAGTTGGAAATTCATGATCAAAAAATTGGACAAAACAAGCATTTTGCCGCCCAATGAAGTAATCAAAAAAATTAAAGTATTTATCTCTTTCCTATATAAGAACTATACATAATCAACAACTCACAATGGATTCGCTGCTTTTGAATATATTTCATGTTTCTCACAAAGTTGGAAATTTCTGATTGAAAAATTGGAGGAAAGAACGTTTTTGATCGAAACATTTCACTTCTTTATAGTATAAAACGTTTTGTATATTTCAAAAAGATATGTACTTCTTTTCTACTCAAATGGTATTTCTTCTAGGAATTTTTACATAGATAATATCTTATGAAAGCTTTATTACGCTTTTTAAGGGTGCTTTAAATTTATTAGGGTCTATAGCCTATTATTATATTTAATAGATGATTACTTAGATAAAAGTATATTCTCTCTCTTTTTCTCCACTTTCCTTTATCTTCTCCACCTTCCTTGTTGTTCCTCTTCTTCTATTCAACCTATATCAATTATTTTATAACATTACTATTATAATGAATAAAATGCAGTGAATAGAGTTAAAATGATAACTAGTTATTTTATAACATTACTATTATAATGAATTAAATACAGTGAATAAAGTTGAAATGGACTAGTCAAATAATGTTAACAATATGACATGAATATCGTTTACGGCTTTATTATTATCAAGGTTTAACCAATACACCATAAAAAAAGAGGAATTAGCTATGAAAGTTATGGCTCTTTAGCTAACATAATTTTATGATAATATGTTGTTAAGTAGGATTACTTATGGCTTTTTAATGTATAGCGGCAGAATCTATCCGTTGCTAATACTTTTTTCTTGGCAGTGATATGATTAAACAGTTGTTTTGTAACATTACTATTATAGTAGATGAAATTAAGTAACTATACGTGAAATTAACTCTTCACATAATGTTTGCAATATAATTTAATTATAATGCTAGCTTTGCAAAATAATTACCCAGTTACATGTGATGAACACAATAAACGCTTAGTAATGAAAGCTTTAAACATTGGAGCATATCTTTCCCTCAAAAAATCACTTGGCGGGGATATTCTGAATTATTTATGGGAATTTGTATTGACGTCAAGAAATCAAAAAGGGAAAAGATAGAGAAGAATTGGAAGAAAATGGAGATCAAATGAACGTTGATGATATTGGTAACAATATTATTGTTGGAGATAATGAAGAACAAATTGGAGAGAAGAATAATGTGCCTAATACCAATGACCGGAGAAACAATATTCATGAGACTGAAAATGATGTTGTATCGAATGAAAAATACAAGCGGATGAAAAAGAGAGCTAGAGAAAGCATACAAGACACTAATGAAGGAGAAAGCCAGAGTCGTGCTATTAATAAGACCCTTAGGGGAAAGGACTCTGGCTAAGGGTCCATGTTATGAAGTCATTTCGCCTAAGGGCCTTATTAATAGCACGACTCTGGCTTTCTCCTTCATTAGTCTCTTGTATGCTTTCTCTAGCTCTCTTTTTCCTCCTCTTGTATTTTTCATTCGATACAACATCGTTTTCAGCCTCATGAATATGGTTGCTCTGGTCTTTAGTATTAGGTTCATTATTCTTCTCTCCAGTTTGTTCTTCATTATCTCCAAAAATAATATTGTTACCAATATTATCAACGTTCAATTGATCTCCATTTTCTTCTGATCCTTCTCTAACTTTTTCCTTTTTTGATTCTTGCCGTCAATACAAATTGCCATAAACAATTCAGAATATCCCCAGCAAGTGTTTTTTTGAGGTAAATATAGGCTCCAATGTTTAAAGCTTTCATTACTAAGCGTTCATTGTGTTCATCACATGTAACTGGGTAGTTATTTTGCAAAGCTAGCATTATAATTAAATTATATTGCAAACATTATGTGAAGAGTTAATTTCACGTATAATTACTTAATTTCATCTACTATAATAGTAATGTTACAAAACAACTGTTTAATCATATCACTGCCAAGAAAAAAGTATTAGCAACGGATAGATTCTGCCGCTATACATTAAAAAGCCATAAGTAATCCTACTTAACAACATATTATCATAAAATTATGGATATTTGAGTATGATTGTTATAGATGGGTAGTTTTACAAAGAGTGTAGCTGTAATGACCCTTCCGGTCATTTCCACGTGTAAGTGTTGAAGTTAAGCAAATCGACAAAAGATATCGTAAGACCTTTAACAAATTTTCTGAACCTTGGGTCAAATGTATCAGGACTTTTCTCTCAATATATAAAGAGTTAGAAGTCCCCCAAAATACCAAATCGAAGGTCTACGAGTCTAGTTTCCAATGCACAAAACCGCACGTCCAACTGATCTCGGAGTAAAGAGTTATGACTGTTTTATCGCGGACTGTCTGGCAGAAAACGGGTTACGAACCGGGACGCGAACCGGGTCGGGTTAAACTCGATTTAAGCCTCGATGTCACGTTTTAAAATGCCATTTCAGTTCCGAAACAGTTATAAGAAAAATAAGGAAGGATCCCTAGAGAATTCTTGAGTATCGAAATCGTGCGTAGGCGAATTACGAGCCTAAACTTAAGAACTTTATAAGTATCGTGCATGTAATTGAAATATTTATTTAAAAGTTGAATTTGGTAAAAATTATATTATTATTGCCTTTTCAAATATTTTAAAGGTTTATGGAAAATATATTTGATACGATATAAGTGTATACGTATTTATTTTATAAAGTTTTTATACTCCGTAATATTTTAACGGAGATAGTAAAATTAGTTATGTTGAAAATTATTATTATAATATAGTCGGTTTTGTTTGAAATAATTTTCTATAAATTATGGTATATTTAAAATATTATATTTATTTTACCACGAATTTATGCAATACCCGAATATATATATAACGGGATAGAACAATTTGAGTTGGCACCAAACTCCACGTGGAGTTGTGGGAAGTGCCCACCATGGTGCATACTGCCACCATGCGTTCCACTATGTGCCAAATGTATATATGTTGCTAAAGGTTGGCAGCAATATGTTCATATATAGAAAACATTTATACATTGTGCTGTTACTTTATACCACAAACATTCATTTCCTTTCCATCCAATATTTTCTTATGCGAGCAGTGGATAAAGGGATGGTTGGTGGAAAAAATATTATTGTTCCTATTTTGCTCTTTTATTGAGCACCGAAAAGAAAGTCAATTATCCACGTCAAGTTATTCCGTCCCAAATCCGATTCCGATTCCGATTTAGTTTTGGATTTTCTCGGAGTGGTTCGAGTTTGGACATCGTTGTTCCAGCAGCTTGTCGTCGGACGACAGGTAGGTTACGGTTTAATTTCCCTAGACTCCGCATGTATAGAATAAAATTGTATTAATGGGCATCCTTGGTTGGTTTATTAGGTTGGTACCACAGACCTTGACCGCTTTATTCATGTCCGCCTATTTTTATTCCTCCGTTGTTTGTAGTATTTGCGGATATATTTTATTTACCCTTGTGGTCCTGCGAGGCCTTGTTGACTCTGGAACATAGAAGGTGGGATTTTGGGAATGTCCGCGAGTCCCGGGCATAGAATTATCCTTCTAGGCTGGTTATGCTTGCTGAGTAGCTGTGGGCCTGTGCAGGGTCGATAGGTTGATTGTGAGCTGCGGGGCAGCTGTTGTGTGTGATCATATCATTTCCATGCATATAAAGAGGTTTTATCCATGTTTTACTGTGGTTTTGGCTTCGGGCCTACTGGCACTGTTTTCTAAACCTTGCATGGCCCGGGGGGCCCGTTTTTGATGGAAATGATTTGGAAATGGTTGATTTCACTTGTGGTTTAAAATCATCAGTTTTACGATTATCACTAGACTCGGCAGGGCCGGAGTGCTAGTTGAGTTTTCTTACTACTTGAGATGATTTTTAGCCTCGGTTGGACCGAGCACCTGAGATGACTTTTTACTGTTTAGACCCGGCGACGTCCGGGCACCCTTGGAGGGGTTTTTGAGATATTTTCCTACTATTTTTAGTCCTGGACAGGGTCTGGGCATGCATATTCGAGACTGGGTCTATATCTTGATATCGAGACTGGGTCTCTATCTTGATACTGGTTCTGATACTGAGTTTTGGTATGGGGTCGGGGACCTCCATGGACCTTGCTATCCGGGCCAGGGGCTACGGGCTGCGTGTGCCGGAAGAGGGGTATACGGGGGAGTAGAGGTATACAGGCAGAGTCCTTCCATGGAACCTACCTGCTGGGCCGGATCGGCGCCGGAGGAGGTACATACAGAGATACTATGGCACTTGAGATCTTCATGCATCATATCATTCATGGTTTGAGGTTCCACCCTTGTTTGCTGTTTGCTGATTGTACGCTCCGGTAGTATGGGATGCCGGAGGGTTTGTTTTCACTTGTTTGTGTTCCTCGGTTGTATGGGCGGCCGGGGGACTGTAGGTAGACTTTTGCTATTTTACTTACAGAGTTTTTCTCTATTAGGGATGAGTATGAGATTGGTTACTGCTAGACTGTTAGTTTCTGGATTTGAGATTGTTATGATTAGTTGGGTTGATTCATGTCTTGAGCATGCCTATTATTACTCTTTCTCTCTTCTTCTTACACTTGAGGTTACCGGTATACCGTCCATTTCGTAAACTTATTTTGTATACACTGTTGTTGCAAGGACCCCAGGTGCGTTGTTTCTTACTTTCACCTGTGCCTATGGTGTGTATATTCTACTTACTAGCCTCACATGTGCTTCTGTTGATTTCCCTCTGGGCTAGTTCCTGTGTACCTTTCATTGATTTCTGTGACTACTTGCTTCTATTCTGTCTATTACTACGCTTTTATCTTATATGTGCCCAGTCGGCCTATGATACCTACTGGGTACCTTATGCTTCGCATTTGGTGCTCACCCCTACCCCCTGCATCTTTGGGTGCAGATCCTAGCGTGGGCCATCGCCGTTAGACCGTTGTGATTCGTGCTTGGAGATCTGTTGGAGACTACTTCAGGCTGAGGGTGAGCTCTTGGCGATCGGAGCTTAGCTTTAGTTTATCTTCTGCTTCATGTACTCTATTTCCATTCAGAGACATCTGTATATATAGTTTTGGTTTACTTGTACTCCATGTATGTAGTTTGGCTCTGTACTATGATACCAGGTCTTGGGGTTGGTTAGTTTCCGCATATGTATATATTTATATACTTGTTATCTATTTTATTCGTCTTGTTCTCTTACTTGTTAAGATAGTAGCCCATTACTAACTATTCTGGGCTACAGGGATTGGTTCACCTACCGGGGGTTGTAGGTGCCATCATGACCGAGAAATCGGGTCGTGACAGTAGCCCCATAATGAATGTCATTTATTGTCTTAGGTAGAATTAAAGTTGTTATAGAGAAGTAGAATATAACATGAAAAATCTGATTTGGAGAAAATTAGTCAGTTATAGTAAAATATTGTTATAACGAATGACTGTTATAACAAGGTTTGATTGTATGATGATTTACTTTTTTTTTTAATTTATATTATGAACTTACCTATAGAACAAGAAAAAATGCAATATACGAAGTAAAAAAAGTAAGAAATAATTTACTTCTTGTGATCTATACTACATTTTATGTAGTTTCTAAATATTTACTTTAAAAATAAAGAATTTTTTAACTTAACGTTCAAACTAAAGAAACTATTTTGACCCTTTTTCTTTCATTTTCCAAGTGACTTTTAGTCATTGTTACTTTGTAAGTTAAATGTGCAAAATTCAACTACTTTATTGGAACAAAAGGAAATAAGTGATTCTATTCGATAATTTTGTGAAGTTGAATGACCACATGAGAGATCATTTACTCCACTACAAATCCTAGGAAAAGAAGTACACTGTAAATGTATGAAAATTGTACATTTTAAATTTCAAAAATAAGAGTTTAAGAACAATATCGAAGAAAGTTATGATCAAATACAATATGTTTTATTTTCTAAATGATATTCCTTCTATCTCAATTTATATAACTTTGTTTCAATTTTGAGATCGAGTTAAACAAGAAAGTCATTGATTGCAATTTATTTATATGTCCTTTAAATATATTAAATTGTTAATTCTTGTGACTTATAGTAGTTTTTATGTAGTTTCTAAATATGTAAATTATTTTCAAAAACCTTAAAGATTATACGTCCATATGCATAGTCAAAATAAAGAAATTTGACTATCTAAATTTAAATTATGTCATATAAATTGAAACGGGTATTTCATTGTGTCACACACCAAATATATACTTAAAATTAGCTTTTGCTATACAGAAAGATTGGAGGTGAATTTCTTGTTTTTTACTATTTCCTTTATTATAGTTTTTAATTGTTCAAACAATCAAAATATTAATCTAATTAACGCATAAAAATTTAGTTGTTTTGTTAGCAAGAAATAACTAATTCTAATTACAAAGAAATAATTAACTAACTCCAATATTGCTAAGCTGGGTTAAATTAATTTAATGAATTAACACACAAGAAAATAGATTTTTATGCTTAATAAGTTCTTGTTTAAGTTTATACACTGATAATATATAGTTTTTCATAATGACTGATATGGGTCAGATTTGTTTGACGTCTTTTATAAACTGAAGCGGGTTAGGTTTAGTATAACTTTTAATTGAGAGTGGGTCGGGGCAATTTAAGGGTTGAACCATTGAAAGAATAGGTCATACTATTAAATTTAATAGGATCCTAGGTGGTAACCATATGGAGTGGCCTTATCCTAGTTGGACAGCCACGTGGCTGCCAAATCATCACAGAAAATAGGGGGTTAAGTTGGACGGTTTTTGTGATCCCAAATGTTAATAACAAGGTTATTTTTTATCCCAAAATGAAATGGAGGGTATATTTTCTCTATTTCAAATAGTTCGAGGGTATTTTTGGACCCTTTCCGGAAAAAGAAGAAGTTTCCATATCAAAAGTTTCAGAAATAGGTTTACGCTTGGCGTATAAATTCATAAGACTAACTCAGAAAACCTTTCTATACATTCCTAAGACACACTCATTTTTGTTTTCGTTGTTTTTAGAAAAGAATTTGAGGCATGGAGTATTTGAAAGAGGGTTTCCGTTTTCGACAAACGGATGCACAAGCAATTACTTTCTTGTTGAGATTCATTGTTGGACAAGTGATGAATGATTCTTGATTCATAAGCACTAATGTTTATGTGTACAGCAAACAAGAACCATGGGAGACTTACAATCATGGAGTACCCTGCAGCCATGATGACGATTGCAATAAATATCATTTCTTCATCACCAAACTCAAGAAGAAAAACAAGTCCAAGTATAATTGCACCGTGGGAAACAAAGGGAGTTGGAAACAACAAGACCACAAACCAGTTCGAAAGAATGGTGGAGGACCGGTGATGGGCTACAAGAGGAACATAACTTACGAGAACAAGAATTGTAATCTTGAAATCTATGGGCATTGGTTGATGAAGGAGTATCAACTCTCAGATGTTACTATTGATGTTATCTGTAACAAGTTTAACGATGAGGAACATAGACATTGGGTTCTTTGTGCCGTCAAGAAGAAGCCCACTTATTTGGAATCTGTAGAGAAGTTGATTTATGAGACAATGTTGAAAAGAAGATCAGAGGAGCAGAGTATGTATCAACTGGAAGAATTCTTGATGTCCAATACTGATGAGAGTGGGATGAGACCTGAAGAAATTGAGCAGTAGATTGCTATTTGGAGCACCGGTGCATTCACAGAGATGAACAACCAACAACAAGCTGAAGAAGATTCTTGTGCTATTTGGAGCACCGATGCATTGACGGAGAGGAACAACCAACAACAAGCTGAAGAAGAAGATTTTTGTGCTATTTTGCCTGAAACTACCACACAAGAAGAGGAGCATGTCCCTATATTTAATTGGACCTATGAAGCATCAATCATCCAAAAAGAGGAGGATGATTCTGCCCTTGTATTTAATTCAAATGATTGGAGGGTTGGTGAACTTCTGTTGTCTGAGCAATAAAACTGAGCTTCTCTTGTCTACTTATCTAAATGTTGTCACTAACTGTATCACACATTCAAAAATTGTTTATATATAACATAAAAATTGTTGGAGTTCAAATATTATTGTTGGTTTAAATTAATATATAATGGGTCATGTCTTTTTCTATATTTTTGCCATATACCAATTATTGATTTTTAAGAATTACATGAGGCTGCAGAATCGTATGGTACTACTGATGATCCAATATTGCTACTAGTGGAGCCATTCAGTGCATCTGATGCAGGGCAATTTAGGATAAACGGCAATGTCGTGCCCTAATTAGATGTTCTTGAGTTGCATCAATGGGACAAAAAGGACTTGGAAGAACTATTTGGGATGTTACATGATATGCATGGGGACGTGAATATCCTTGAGCCACTATTAGCAGCAAAGGCCTCGTACACTTATGGGCAACATTCTGTTGAAGCCGTGATCATGCTCAATTTTATGCCTGAAGATATGCTTAGCTTAGATACATGGGAGATACTACTGGACTCGGATGACATAGATCAGATATTAGATGATTGAACATTTATTAAGTCGGATGACCTATCAATCATTCAACAAGAGGAGGATTCAGATTGGTGAACTTTTGTTCTCTCTGTGCAATGAAGGCCTGGACGAACTGAGCTTCTGTTGTCTAGTTATGTAATTCTATCAAATAATTAGTAGTAATTCTTAGCAAAAATTGTACAACACGTTTACAATATGTTAATATATATCATGAAATTTTCAGCTTGTTGGCAATTCAAGTATTATTGTCTGTTTAGATTGATGGGTCGTGTCCTTGTCTGTTTTTTTTTCTTTCTGATATCCTATTATTGATTTGAAGTGTATCTTTTAGGTATTAATTAGTGTTTCTCAGAGGGCTTACAATGTGAAGTATATGTTTCCCTCTTTATTGTTATCTGCAGGACTTGAATGATTAGGATTAGAGAGTAAGTCATTGTTTGTTTCTTTTGTAGCAGAGCCATGATCGATAGCATACTAAGTACTAACTACTGTCAAGATCCAAGAGCTGAATCAATCGATCTCATGTCTTTTGTAATTCAGAGATGCCTAATGTTTTTTTATATTGTATAAGCTCCTATGATCAGTTGATCAATACCATGATATCCTCTCTCACAACATGCCTATATTACAAATTTCAGTTTAACATTGAAATTTCAGCTATCAATATTCATGATATATTATGGTATCACAACCTAAAACGGACTCATCGTCCACCTCTCAGAAGACCATGGCTCAAGAGGGAAACTCGTCTCCCTCCCCTCTCAACGACGCCTATCACTTTGTCTCGATAAAACTAACCTCTACAAACTACCTTTTCTGGAAAGCACAAATTTCTCCGTTTCTTCGAGGAAAAGATCTTTTGGCTATGTTGATGGTAGTACTGTCTGCCCAACATCTCATATTGCAGGAAAAGAGGGCGAGCAAAGCTGTTTGGATGCTCTTGCAGCTGTCAGCGCCATTAAACACTAGAATCCGCAACCTTCATATGCAACTTCAAAACTTACAACAAGATGATCTGAGTGACACTCAATATCTTCACAAAGCCAAACTCCTTATCAATGAATTAGCTGCTTCTTGCCGTCCAATTGTTCTCCCCGATAAGAATACCGAAGTGAATTCAATGACATCATAACCACCCTTTTGGCTCGTCAAGAACCCATCAACTTTGGCAAATTACACAGTCTTCTGTTGAGACATGAATTAATTCATGATCAGGCCTTATCGTCGCTCTCAATTTCAGCTATGCCGGAGTCTGCTGAAAATCCCTCTGGTAATTACAGGCAGCGCTCCTCTCAAAACGATCACTAATATAACCATAATACTTATAGGATGAGGCCGTAACAACAACAGGGGTTGAGGGGGAAATCGTGGTGGAATACAAGGATACCAAGGAGGATCATCTACTGGAAATCCATAGCCCTCACCTGACTCTCGCTCATGATGTCAAATATGTAATGATGTGAATCATCTCGCACCAAATTGTTTCCAGCGATACAATCACACAATCAACCCAGCTGCCCCGGCTAATATGTCACCCCCTATCACTCATCAGAATTGATATCCGGTAGTGGCATCATGTGGAGGGTTACAAAGGTATGGATCAAGTTCATGTTGGAAAGGACAAGGGCTTCCCATTCTTCATACTGGTTTGAATTTCATCCTACCATTTTCTTTTTAAGGATTGAGCATCCAGGACGCCTCTTCTTTCAGGTATGAGTGATGAGGGGCTCTACACACTCAATCTCTAGCCATCCTATTTCCTATCCGAAAAAGTCCTCCAAGTCACCTTAAGCTTTGTTTTCAGCCAGGACATCGTCTGTGTGTTGGCATCTTCTCCTAGGCCATCCCTGTTGCGGAATTCGAATGTATAGAGAGTGATTAACTCACAACTACTATAAACAAAGGAGGCTTATAAATAGTAAATGAGACAACAATAAAAAGAATAGCAGAATTTTATGAGGTTCGGCAAAACTTTGTTTTCCGCCTACTCCTCGGACACAACAACCAATTTTATTTCACTTCAAAAAAATACAAGTGAAATATTACAAGAGAGAAAGAAGAATCAAATGCCTTAGAAAATAAAAGGCAAGTGAGAGGTGTGTTACAAATGAACCTAGAGACACCTATTTATAGGAGTGAATTTGAGAGAAAACAAGGAAACATTGAATCTAAGATATGGAAAATTTTTTGTGTATATTTCTCTGATTCATTATGTACAAAAGTATGTACTTTATACAGTTAATACTAGGGAATGATTGTAAATACTAAGGACTATATGCTAAATAACTAAGACTATGTAACTATCTAAATGTACAGATCATTATACAAGAGATTGGATAGCCACCAAGACTCAGATAACAACCACTGACAGAGCCTCGAGTATCGGAGCAAGAAGCTCAATTGGTGTCACAATAACCAAGGATATGAAAAGATGGTGAAGAGTTCATGAAAAGACCCAAACTTGAATATTTACGCAAGTATCGAAGAACATGGTAGGCAGCCTGAAGATGCTTTGTTCGTGGTTTTTGCATTTATTGAATGAGGGATCAAACTTTGAAAGAGAGATCTGGGCGAGTATTGGTCAAGAAATTGAGTTGACCCAATAATCGCCTATACAAAGTGGGATAGCAAAAGCTCCCCAGAATCAATGGTGAGTTTAAGTGTGGGATCCATCGGTGTAGAAGCTGAATGTGAACCAATGTCTGAGTGTTCTGCCAAAAGATCCTGAGCAAACTTCTGCTGAGTCATAAGCAAACCATCTGGTAAGTGTAAAAGCTCCATACCAAAAAATAGTGAGCTAAGCCCAAATCCTTAATCTTGAATTCATTATTGAGAAAGGTCTTCAACTCATTGATTTCTTGCAGGTTATTACCCGTCAACAAGATATCATCAACGTATACTGCCAGAATAGTGATTTGATTGCCATATTTCTTGAAGAACAAAGAGTAATCATTGAGGGATGAGGTGAATCCATGAGTACACTATGCTGCAGATAAACGAGAGTACCATTGGCGCGAGGCCTACTTATGTCCGTAAAGAGACTTACGTAGCTGGCAAACATGTGAATCCGATGGTGGTAGCAGACCTGGAGGGAATTTCATGAAGACCTCTTCATCCATATCTCCATGCAAAAACGCATTGTTGACGTCCAATTGCAACAAAGACCAACCCTTTTTTACAGCAACAACAACAATACTACGAATGATAGTCATTTTCACAACAGGTGAGTAAGTTTTGATGTAATCGATTCCTTCACGTTGTATATCCCCCTTTACTACTAATCGTGACATTAGCCTCTCTAAACTGCCATCTGATTTCAGTTTAACCTTGTATAACCATTTGAAAGGAAGAGCTTTCTTGCCAGACAGTAAAGGGGTGACTTCCCAAGTAGAATTGGAAATCAAATCTTGGATCTCCTTGTCCATAGAAAGTCTCCATCCGGGATGAGCTGCTGCTTGCTAGTAAGAAACTAGTTCTCTGATTTTGTCTATTGCATCTAAGATAACTTTGTCATGAATACTTAGAAAAGAATAAGAAAAAGAATGAAGAGGTAAAGTATGCAGATCAGGGAAAATCACTGGAAAAGCAGAGTCACATACAAAATTTGATAAATAAGAAGGTGCCACAGATTGTCTAGTTGATCTGTGCAGGCTATCCACTGTAGGTAACACATCTATAGGAGTAGAAGAATTAAGAGGAGAAGAGGATAAGGAAGGAGTAGATTGTAAGGTAGGTGAGGTGTAACTGGGAGATGGAGAACTAGGAGGTGAATTGAGAGGAGAGTGAGTGTGAATGGGAGATGGAGGAATAAGAGTGGAACTGGAGGGAGCTGTTGCGTCCTTACGCACACGCAAGTGTCACGGTCGTACAAGTAATATAGGATTGTAAGTCCAGATATCGTACCCACAGAGACTTGTCGATTAACCATTTTACTAAATTAAACTAGTTCATTCAGGCGTAAAATCCCAAAGGTGAATTTATTATTAACTAATCAAGAAATAAAAAGAAGAAGTTAACTAATGAACATTTAACCAAACAAAGAGAAGATTTTCACGTAATCAATGTGATGTAGTCGATCTAGCACTATGGATCTGCTAACAATCATGTTTAATTAGCAATTTCATCGACTTGTTTGTTTATCCAGTTGTTGATTCTAGGGTTGATATTACAACTATGGTCTCTCGAGCCTCTAGTTGCCTATTCAAAATAGCATCACAACTACATCGTTGAGCGAGAATATGGCATCTTATTTTAAAAGAATTTATATTTCTTCCCGTATGAACCAAGCAAGGCGTTATAGGTATCTCTATCCTAGTCGCTAAACTACCCTTTACGTTACAAAAGAGAGGTCTTGCTCCCTAAATTCTTCGTTCTATCTCAATGATTCTTCTCTCGAGTTCACAAAGAGATTATAGATTTATTTTAATGATCGCGAAGCATTAAAATAATAAGCACAAGAATATAAGAACAACTAATATGATAAACAAATAATCGAATAAATTGTCTACTAAACAATCATGTAGTTAGCTACCATAATCCTAGAACGAGAAGTTTAACTCCACATAGACATGGAGTAATTACAACAATTCATCCAAACAAAAACGTAAAATAAATAATAAAGGAGAAGAAAAGATGAAACCAATATTCTCCGGCCTCCACGGAGGCTCCTAGATCTTCGTAGGTCAATAGTTCTGTAAAAATCGTGATTTGAGATGTATTTATAGAGTAGGAGGAAAATAACTCCTTTTCCTACTTGGATTTGGAGTAGAAAAAAAGCTGGAAATTTCCGCGTTAGGCTCTGGCGCGCCGCGCCATCCATAGCGCCAACTTCAGTCTTCTGAAGTTTGGGGACTGGGGTGACGTGCCACCGATGCTCCAGCCTGGCCCCTGAGTAGTTTGGGGGCTGGGGCGATGCGCCACCGATGCGCTACACCCCATATTTTCTTCCTTTGCTCTCTTTTTCTCCCGGAACGTTGCTAACTCCTTTCCAATGCTTTTATGCTTCCATTTTATCTCTCATGTGATGTTTTTCTCCATATTTTCCCTGCAAAGCATCGAATCACATATATTAGCTCACCACCATGAAAATGCAAATAATCATAAGGATATACATGACTTTTGCGCTCAAAACAAGGCTAAAACATGGGTAAATGAGGCAATTGGGAGTATAAATACGCCCAAGATCACCACCCCACACTTAAACCTTTGTTCGTCCTCGAACAAATAACTACACACCCTACAACATTTCACATCTTAAGACACCAATTGAACAGCTCTACTCACACACAAGTTAACTAGACAGTTTAATCATATGACCCATAATCCACTCATCATGCATACATCAATCATTTTTTCATAGACCCTTCATTGAAACCACACAACCTTTAAAACTGACTCTTCATGAAAAATACGACTAACTTGATGATGTGTGAATATAACCATCATTAGTACACCAGGTTTTCACCATTTTGTGCCCTCACATTTAAGAGAGATGCCCCTTGCTCGCATCATACATACATATTTAAATTGGGACATATAGATAAGAAATTCGCTCACTCTCTCAAAGAAAGTTTCATGCATACAAGATATACCATAGGCTTGCCCTTAGTGTAATACTCTATTAACAAAGCATCAGAATTGTAGGATCAAAAGGACTTTTACAGGTTGTAATGTTGCCTAAGGGATGGGTAGGAACACTTTGGCCAATAGTGACTACTTTCCCTATGCACTTTAAGCCACTCACTTTAAACTTTTTCACTCTTTTCCTTATATCACCTCAACTTCAACTTATGTTCATGTTTTCCTTCAAACTCCCTTTTTTTCTTTTGGTTTATCGCACTTAACTTTCATTCATTTATTGGTATCAAGGAGATTTTTCTAAACCTTTTTTTTTTTGTTTTTCCTCTCTTTACTACCAACATACAAAATAATTTTCACAAGGGCACCACATCTAATTCTTATTCTTACCACCACAACCTCCCTCTATCTTTTTACCTTTTATCTTTTGTTCCCTTCTTCCTTTAAGTCTTTCAACTCCAAAGTGCATTCGCGACTCTTTGGATCAAATCACTACAGGGTAATCAAATAAAGGGGATAGGCTAAACATGCGGCTAGTCAAAGAAATAGGCTTAAGGCTCAAAGGAGATTAACTAAGGATAATGTAAAGGGTGGCACAAATAATAGTTATAAGAATTGGCTCACAAAGAAACGCCTAGATCATATCCCACAAGTCAACACTATGTTTCACATCATACACACACGGCGCAAGTTCTAGATATCAATATATATAAGAAACACAACAAACACTCACCACACATGGCACAATTGTTCAAAAATGGCTTCTTAAGACTTCATATTCACAACACAATCAAATTGAATGAGTTAACATTATTAAGCCCATCTTTTAGATTTTATGAGTCAAATTAAAGAGCCTATGCGTCTCTAAATGAAGTTTCCTACTTTTATGCTTATTTTGATTGAATTACCCATGACGTCTAGTGTGTACATAGGTGAAGTACCTAGAATTCAAAAAGCTATGGTTTCTAATCTTTCTCCTTCCTATGACTAATTTTTTCTCAAGACGGTCGTCATCCATCCATCGTCGAGAAAATTTCTCTATCTATGACTAAAATAAAAATAAAAAAAACTACTCCTAAAAAATAAAAACTACCCGGTTCAAAGGGCACCCCCTCAGAAAAGAACCGAAAAGAAAAACCAAGGGGTGAATGAGATATGCCTCTAAAAAAAATAAAAAATCTTTTTGTATTTTTTTTTATATAAAATAAACTCGTATGGCATACTCACCCTAAAACTCATAGTTATCGGAAGAATCCCCACCCCACACTTAAAATCATGCTTTGTCCCCAAAGCAATTTAGAGAAAAAGATGAAGAAGAAGGGTGAGAAATACTCCCTGAGGCCCTGTAGGGCCTAACTAACAACATGTTTCTTCAATTTTGATGAAAAAAGGGGCGAATGACCCCACATTTAAACTTAAACCATGCTCCTTAGCATTCAAATTCGAGTACTCAGACTTCCCCAAACCTGCAAAATCAAAACAAAAACAAAAACGTGGCACTATAAAAAACAAATAAAAAGTTACACTACTAGTTGGGTTGCCTCCCAACAAGCGCCTGATTTAACATCACGGTACGACGCTATCACTACACCACTTTTCTTTCCACTTAGAACTTATGAATTGTTCCCCTAACTTTGCATCAAACTTTTTGCTCCGCTCAAGGGGAGGTGGTATAAAGATGAAGGAACCAAGCAAATAATGTCGCATCTTGCACTTCTTGGCCCTTAAGTGAGGAATGTCATTTTGTATTTTCGGTGTGACAAATTTTAGAATGTAAGGACCTTGTTCCTCATCTACAGACTTCTCCATTAGCTCAGATGACTCAATTTTTATGTCATCATCCAAACATAATGTAGAAAAGTGAATAGAATGAGGTCCAACAGTACCTAATCCCAAACTTGCATTGTTTATGACATACTCACTTTCATCATCTCGTCAATATCAGAACCAATGAATAAAGCATAGTTGAATGGATGTAATTCTTCTTTTTGCTCCACTAGTTGGCCAGTATCCACAGCAATTGATGATTGGGCATCAGAGGCCTCAACCTTTTTCTTCAAGTGATCCTTCAAGTAATGGATATCTGAACCAAATTGGTATATCTCTTGTCTGAGATCCACTCTACCTTCTATCAACTGTGTCGTTATCTTTGTGAGGTTATCTAGTATTTGCTTCAGCATATCAATAAGGTGAGCATCATTCACATCCTCCACTTCATTACCCCTATCAATATCATAAACAACAGAAGAATCATAATAGGGGCTTGGGGAAGGGGAATAAGAGTTAGGACAACCATTCGAATGGCCATCCTGACCACCACATATATGACATACATTAAATACAAGAGATTGGGTATGTGCACACCACTCGCTCTCCGGAAAATTTTGACAAATACTCTCTAGGTGGAGTCCTCCACAAAAACAACAAGAATCATCATCATTCAACCACCATCTATCCCAGGCTGACATATCGAGAAGAGTGATAAAAAAAGTAAAAAAAACTAAAAAGATAACTAAAAAAGAAATATATGTACAACTCAAATAAATAACTTGAAAAAGTCTAATATAGATAAATAATTAATTTCCAAGTCCGCGGCAACGGCGCCAAAAACTTGTTGCGTCCTTACACACACGCAAGTGTACGCGGTCATACAAGTAATATAGGAATGTAAGTCCAGATATCGTACCCACAGGGACTTGTCGATTAACTATTTTACTAAATTAAACTAGTTCTAATTATTTATTCAAGCGTAAAATCCCAAAGGTGAATTTATTATTAACTAATCTAGAAATAAGAAGAAGAAGTTAACTAATGAACAATTAACCAAACAAAGAGAAGATTTTTACGTAATCAATGTGATGAAGTCGATCTAGCACTATGGATCTGCTAACAATCATGTTTAATTAGCAATTTCATCGACTTGTTTGTTTATCTAGTTGTTGATTCCAGGGTTGATATTACAACTATGGTCTCTCGAGCCTCTAGTTGCCTATTCAAAATAGCATCACAACTACATCGTTGAGCGGGGATGTGACATCTTATTTTAAAAGTATTTATATTTCTTCCCGTATGAACCTAGCAAGGCATTCTAAGTATATCTCTATCCTAGTCGCTAACCTACCCTTTACGTTACAAAAGAGAGGTCTTGCTCCCTAAATTCTTCGTTCTATCTCAATGATTCTTCTCTCGAGTTCACAAAGAGATTATAGATTTATTTTAATGGTCGCGAAGCATTAAAATAGTAAGCACAAGAATATAAGAACAACTAATATGATAAACAAATAATTGAATCAATTGTCTACTAAACAATCATGTAGTTAGCTACCATAATCCTAGAACAAGAAGTTTAACTCCACATAGACATGGAGTAATTACAACAATTCATCCAAAGAAAAACGTAAAATAAATAATAAAGGAGAAGAAAAGATGAAACCAATATTCTACGGCCTCCACGGCGGCTCCTAGCTCTTCGTAGGTCAAAAGTTTTGTAAAAATTGTGATCTGAGATGTATTTATAGAGTAGGAGGAAAATAACCCCTTTTACTACTTGGATTTGGAGTAGAAAAAAAGCTGGAAATTTCGGGGTTAGGCTCTGGCGCGCCGCGCCACCCATAGTGCCAACTTCAGTCTTCTGAAGTTTGGGGACTGGGGTGATGCACCACCGATGCGCCAGCCTCACCCCTCAGTAGTTTTGGGGCTGGGGCGATGCGCCACAACCCAGATTTTCTTCCTTTGTTCTCTTTTTCTTCCGGAACGTTGCTAACTCCTTTCCAATGCTTTTATGCTTCTATTTTAGCTCTCATGGGTTGTTTTTCTCCATATTTTCCCTGCAAAGCATCTAATCACATATATTAGTTCACCACCATGAAAATTCAAATAATCATAATGATATACATGACTTTGCCCTCAAAACAAGGCTAAAACATGGGTAAATGAGGCAATTGGGAGTATAAATACGCCCAAGATCAGGAACACATTGCACTAAGGACTGATGAGGAATAGGTTCAGTAGAAGGGAAAGTCCCTGGGAACATCTTGGAGAGAGGAATGCGTGACTGGAGTCTATCCAGGTCTAAATCAGTAGAACAAGTCTCAGAAACCCCAACAAGGGTTCCTGGGCATAACCGGGTCTAAAACAATAGTAAAACCAGTCTGACGCTCAGCTTGACCGAGTTTTGTATCATTTAAAATCAGTAGAAAACCATGTATAGCACTACGGCTCAGCCGATTCTAGTGTCAGTATGAAAATCAGTAATAAAATCATCAATTACTCTCTCTTACCCCAAGAAGATCAACAAAATCAGTTCCAAATCCTTTCATAACCATTTTTACCCAAAATGGGCCCTCGGGGCCATGCAAGTTCAGAAAACCGTTCATAGTGGGCTCGCAACAAAAACAGTAATAAAACATGTAGAAAATCTCATTATATGGATGATAATGATAGGCCAAACGCAACAACAGCCCAACGGCTCACAATCAATCTATCGGTCCTACACATTCTCCAATCACGCTACAACATATATAACCAGCTCTACAATTAAATATCGATGTCCGAGACTCACAAGCATTCCCAAGTAATCCACTTTCTATGGTCCAGAGTCAAATACAAGGCTACACAGAACCACAAGGGTAATACCGACCACTACAATGAATACTACAACTATAGGAGCAAAAATAAGTCGGATATGAAGAAGCGAACAAGGTCTGAGGGTGCCAAGCTAATAACCCCAACCCAAGGATGCTAATTAGTAAAATTATAACCTATATACGCAAAGTCTAGTATGGAGAAAATCGTAACCTACTTGTCGTCTGACGATAAGCTGCTAGAATAATTATGTCCAAGCTCAAACCGCTCTGAGAAGTCCCAAAAAGCAATCACACTATCATAAACATAATCTACGCATTAAAAAAGACTACTGATACCCATATTGCTAAAAGTATAGTCGGGTCAAAATTTGGGTCACAAGCGGGACCGTGGGTTTCGCAACTCGAAGCTGGAAATGAAAAAGCGTGTGATGATCACGACACACCCATGAGTGCATGCCCCAAGAATTAAAGGAATTGGAACAAAAAATGGGGCAAAAACAGCCCGCCAAATAAGAAAAAACAAAGAGGGAATCAAAGGAATTTACCGAAAATTAACAAGGGAACTTACCGGATTAAGGCCGGAAAAACAATCACGAATCAATGATAATCCTCCTCCAAGAACTTGGATGACCGGAGTTGAAGAATTAGTGTTGGGAGCTGGTTTTAATGGTGGAACAAAGTTGGATTTTAAAAGAATTGAAAATGAAATAGATGGCCAAGATATAGGCTATCAACGCTTCCAGGCACTGCGCACGTGGGCCAGGCGCACGCCGCCAGGCGAATGCGCACGCCTAGGCCATGGGGCAGCCAGGCCAGGCGCTAGCCCATCACGCACACATGTGGCCACTGTGCGCGTGGCCCATGCGGACGCTGCCCCGGCGACGCGTAGGCGGAGGCCAAGAAAAAGGGGGCGGATGGCTCTGCTGTGTGCGTGGGCCATGCCCATGCGTAGGTGATGGCCTGCTGGTGCCATGACAACAACCAGCTGCCAACATGAGAAATTTCTCCGATGGACCCTGAGGAACACATCTGGGGTCCCACGCACACAAATGAGCTAAGCTATTCAACTAAAAAGGGAATTCCAGACTCAGCGGAATCAACAAAAATCCCAACGGAGGTTGATTTAATAAAAAGTGGGCCCCACACCCAAAAATCAACTTAAGGCCAACTTTTTCAAAATGGAAAACCATGTCCTAAAACGAGTTTGGAAGCCTCGAGACCGAACCAAAGGTCCCTCTAGCCAAAAGTCAATATTCCAGAGCTAACATCACTGATGGAATTTTCATCTGAGGCCTTCTTCTCTGAATGTAAACCAAAGTCAAACTTCCAAGTTCAACTGGCCAAAAAACACAAAAACTAACACAAAACTAACTGAAAGCTCCCAGACCCTGATCAAGAGTCCATCTAGACCAAAATCCATACTCAAAAGCTAACAGAACTGTCAAAATTTGATTCCGAGCGCATTTACCAAGAATGTTGACCGAAGTTAACGATATCCTAAGTTTAGGCTCTAAAGCAAATAAATGGCCATAATGATCAAATGAACGGCCAGGGAACCGAACCATCGGTCTCAACAAGTCATAAATGACTTGGGGCCACTACAAGCAAGCTCTAACAGTACAAAGAAAGCGTAAGCGCAGAAATGAACGGAAGGGTCATTACACATTGGCCATTGTATATTATTGCATTGCATCCTTCTTTGATTATCATGGTGTTATGTAGTGATATTTTATGATTATTTGTATCGAACTGTTGAAACTTTTTTGCGTGTAGGGTTATTTTAGTATTCTTTACTCGTTATAGTATCTGCTTAAGCTCTGTCAGCCTATGATGCATATTGAGTATATATGTACTGTATTCACTTTTACTTTTTGCATCCGTCTGATGCAAATCCTCGTACACATAGACCCCCAGGTTGAGTTCGTGCTTGCGGTTTCTATTCGAAGCTTTGGTGAGCTCTTGTCTTTAGAGATCGACCCAATTTCTTCTATCATTTATTTCCTGTCTATTTTACTTTTGAGAAGTGTTGGATTGATCAGTTTTGATATTGTATTAAAGTTCCCTTGTACTTATGACTTCTGAGTCTTGGGGATTTCTGTATTATCTTGTCCAATATCATTTTGGGATATTTTTCATACATCATCTTTATTTTACGCGTTGGATCCTTTAGTATTGCTTTTATTTCAATTGTTGAATTTATTGGGTTTGGCTTACATAGCTTGATTGGTTTGAAGTAGGTGCCATCACAATCCAAGTAATTTTGGATTGTGACAATATCGCAAGTGCAAAATTTTCAAATTTAAAATAATTGTTTTGATCGAACGAAATCAAAAGAACAAAAAACACAGACTAATTTGTGTTAGTAGGATTATTAGTTTTCTTTAAAAGGAGTTTCCTACTGTTCTCATACTATATTATATATGGAAAGCTCCATGTACAATATATATATATTTATATATATGGACGTGATACTTCTCTGTGATCAATATTGCTTAATTTGTTTTGTCAATTTTGCTTTTCTCACAAGGGTTATGTTATAAATTTGGTGCTTGTTTTGCATTCTTAATTGAAAGATTTAGCTTTTTTATAGCTATAGTTGTCAATTAGTTTCTTGTGTCTATCTTCTATCTTTTATTTCTTTTTCTTAGAATTAAGATTTGTTTCCGCTATTGTTATTGCATCAAATGGTCACTCAACTAAAAAATTACCGAATAAAGTCATTAACTTCTTTTTAATCTAACAAAGTCATTCAAATTTATACATTTGCCTATAAAGTTATAATTGCTAGAAGTCGTGGCTTAAAATGAAAGTATAAGGGTCAAAATAGTCTCTTAAGTTTGAAGTTTGAATTAACACAATTCTTATTATTTGACACGAAACACTAATAATCTTTCAATTATACAAATCATACTACAATTTTAGTTCAACTCTAATTGTGGTATACATATGTCAAGTTGATTATATTTTAATGTAATTAATTATAAAAATTAAAACAACACATTTTGTAAGAACATGATACACTGGATGTTTGACAAAAGAATTACTAATATTTATAAACATTATATTATTCAAATAAAAATAACAATTTATCAACTGTAAGTGAAAATGAGTAATATGCAATGTAAAATAATAAGTCAATGGTACTAAAACAAATAAATGAAATTCGAACGTATGATTTAAATTTAAAATCCAAAAAAAAGTTTAACATATACTCTTATATAAAATTCTAATATAAAATAAGTCCCAATATTATAATTTAGTAAATACAATTCAAAAGAAAGGGAATAACATAAAGTCTAAACATCATTCAACAAAGAAATTCTATTTTATATACATACTTATCTATCTATGTTTATATTATATTAAAAGTGTGAAGGACCTTATAATGTGATTTGAACTTTTTGCCCTTCATTAAAAGAATCTGATTTAGACAAAATCTTCTTTTTATTATTTTCCTCTAATTATTATATCATTATCTTTATAATATTTAAAATTAAGATGTCCTAAAATATATGGTAAGAGATATTAGGAGAATTAATAATTAAAATTGACAAGATTTTTATTTTTTAAATCTTTCCTTATTTGAACTTTAAAGTTTTAAAATTAATTAAAATTTTACCTTATAGAAATATTACACTTAAATTATATGTAATAGATTAACCAAATCACAAAAGGAAAGAATTAAATTAAAATATTAAAAAAATAAGTAGTACGGTGTCACGACCTAACTATCGGGTCGTGCAGGTACCAACTCTAACCACCTAGATAGACGAACCCTTACTACCCGATCCAACAGGTACTTGCGGAAAACAAAGTATGACAATAAATAACCTCAGGTTAATACGTGAAATCATTTACAACCTTGTTTCAGAAAATATCTTTTACAAAGAAATACAGTAAATTCTTTTTAAAAACTGGAAAACAGTTTACAACTTGAAAACAAACCCTTCCTAGAATCTAGTCTAAGCCGGTACAATAGCTACTACATGAGTAAAACATAAATGTAAAAGGACACAACTCCCACCATGAAAACGGGAGTAGAAGCTGTTGAAGATCACCGTCAACCTGTACCTATGAAACATCACCAACTCTGCAACAAACTATACCAAAAAAGGTATAGCAAGAGTAGAATCAGTTCAACCACACGTACTGGTAGGTATCATCATTCGACCCAAATTAACTCGTACCATCATATAAGAAAGTCAAGGGAAAGCATGTAATTATCTATGATAGTATCGTCCTCCAACATCTACTTTTTACCAAACCCAATCTCAAAACTCGACCATCTACTTATACTTCATACCTCAACCCCTCCTATCCCTTCCGCTTCCAACTCTCTCTCTCTCTAACTCTACACCCAACACCTACGACTTCTCAAGTCTCACTTATCACTTAGACTTCTCAAGTCACACTTATCACCTAGACTTCCCAATTCACACTTATCACTTATCTGAAAACAATGTCCATACCCCGACCACCATTCATTACCCCAAACAACCATTATGACTCAACAACTGAAGTAGTCCGCACTACTTGGCGACGTAGACTACACCTCATCATACCCCACCTACCAATACCAACATGCCCCAATGACCCCAGGGCCCCCTTTGACACATAATAACAACTAGTACTATAACCAGACCCTAAGTATCATCTTTCAGTTGTCAACCATACGTAACCAACTAGCAATCAAGTAAAATCAGTGGCAATAATATATGTCTTATTCACATAACCTCGACCCATCAAGTACCACCCTAACATCACTTAAGTGTTCAACATACTAGCCCGACCTACACCAAGACCAAACTCACATTTAGATATATTTACCTGGCCTCTCATATACCATATGCAATAATCACAGTCAAAAAGTACAACCCGGTCCACTCGTGGAACCATCGAAAGAATACAACAGTGCAATTAAAACAACCAGTACCAGGCGTGGTACCCGAGCCAATCGTTAGTAATCCCATACCAGGCATGGTACCCAAGACAACCATTAGTATTCTTGTACCAGGCGTGATACCCGACCCAATCAAATGTCACACTAAATCCAATCAATCACAAATAATGAACAAAATATACTTGTAAACCAACAAGCCACAAACAAATTCATTTTACAAGACTGATAACAGGAAAATTAGACATTCACATTTCATTCCCTAAGCATGCAACTCATATAATATTAAATAATGGTACATGAACACATAATGCATATTGAGAATCAGTAACCATCACCTACCCTGCCTCGGGTACATAAGCTCCTCTTTACATCCGTCCGAAGACTAACCCCGGTTCACCCCTTAATACATACTAGTAGATACACCCATACCTGACCCTTCTCCTAGGACCGAAGGACTGTATGGGGAAGACCTCACCTAACCCTGGGTAAATCATCCATCCTAGTTAGTCTACCTTTTATACAAATTCATTTCTCGAACTCCCTTTCCTTTTTATAGTCATTTAATTACTCAAGCCCTTTTCGGTTCCCCGAACCTTTCTGACATTCTAATCCCTATCGTATATCATAATAATATACACAACTACATACACAATCCAGAACATGTCAACCTAATATCCCAACGCAATCATATTCCTAGTTCAACCAATCCAACCATAATAATCCTCCAGACTCCGTGCTAGAAAGCCTATGCATGGATTCTCCTTTTCTGTTTATATAATAAATATGAAATGAAAGCCGGTCAATCTAATCAATGAAGAAAACCTAGCCTACCTGGACACCAAGAAACTACCTGATGCATTTTCTGGCTCCATGAAAGCATTCCCTGTCGAATGACAATCTCGAAACCCGTTGTTTCACATCCCTATAGCCGGAATCCCTCCTCCTGATGGCTCTCAAGCCCTGGAGCAGCCTAGCAGAGTTTTTGGAGTAACCCTTGTATGTTCTTAAACTGAAGAGGAGAAGTCTTTTATTAAACTCGTATTCTGAGGCTACTGCCTCTCGTCATCCCATTATAGCGGGAGGCCTTCCACTACAATGGTAGCGCTATTGTGGAATAAATACCGCTATAGCAGAGTGATGTCAACCCAAACAATTTTCAAAAATCTGAAATTTTCCATCATGTCACCCCACTTAATACAAAATATTTTTAAATAGTTGCCGATATATTTTTTGCGGTATTATGATTTATAAAATAATAATGAGTCCGGTTGTTACAACATTTATCAATTTACCCATCGTTCATCCCCGAATGATCCCGAAAACAAAAGGAAGGAGAGGACTAGCCTGGGACCCTCACTGTCCCAAGTGACCGTGTATTTATGAGCCTATGAAAAATATTAAACCTTCTCCTTAATTGATCGCACTCGACCGATTATGAAAATATTATGATCCAAATATGATGAAGAATTATCGATCCACCCAAATAAATTATACGCGACCTTACCCGAGCACCCAAGAAACCCGGGGCCTCGTATAATGTCAAAGTGAGGGAATTTGAAAAGACCCAAGATAACCTTTTCTTTCCTAAAGCTGACTGTCGTTCGCTATAGCGGACATTATACCGCTATAGTGGTACCACTATAGCAAAGTACGGACAGTTATAGAGGTTGGAAACAGATTGAAATAGGGGAGAAATAAGTTTTCATCCCCTTCTTCTCCCAATAACCCCACTCCGGATGTCGGAAATTTTAGGTAACAATCGCTTCTACACTCTTTTACTTCCTTGCACGGATTTAGACATGATTATGGTAGAAAATAAGGATTTAGGGTATACATTATAGTTGGGTCCTTGAGTTTTGAACTAGGTTAGATTTTTGTTGAATTCTCGAAGCATGGATGCTTTCCTTACGTTCACAATGCCTCCACAACATTTTGGGTGTAAGGATAATGCAACTTTTAGCCAAAATGAGGCAAAAACTGCGGGAAGGTAAAGGGTTGTTCTTGTATAAAACTTGTTATTTGGACAAAATCTAGGGGTTATAATGCCCAAATTTTTATAAAAAATGGAAATAGAACATTTTAGGAACACTGATCTGAACTTGGGTTGTTAAAAATAGAGTTTTGGGTCAAGGGCCGCCATTGTTGCACCCCTTAGAGTGTTGGGATGATGAATACCACTATAGCAGAATCCGATCGCTATAACGGTCCCACCACTATAACGAAAGATCGCAAAACAATAGCCTCCTCAGGCTAACACTTAGAATTCCCCCCCCCTTTTTCTTAATCCCTTATGCCTTATCGAGTTCTAATCCCACCCCCTTGCTACATTGCAGGTTATCATACCCAACAGCTGAAGGACAAGTGCAAGAGTACCCTTATGTGAGGTTCCCTGATGATGATAGTCAGGAAAAGTTCCGGAAGCATAGGTTTTTTCTATGAAAGGGGATGCAAAAATATCAGGTGTGGATGGAAAAGCAACCGATTTCCATCGCAGGCTCCAAGAGTTCAATTGGGAATCCTTGATAGTGTCTTCCTCTCCCGCACATATAGGTTGGGTGCGGGAGTTCTATGCCATACTTTCTACCATTCATTGTGATGATCCCAACCCTACTATTCGAATATGAGGGGTAGATGTTTCGGTGGATTCTCAGGCGATCAATGAGGTGCTAGGAGTGCCTCACATCTCCAATGCTACATACGACGCCAAGTATCGACTTTGGTACATGACCTGGTTGAGGGATACCTTAGTGGACAAGAAGTGTAGGAGTCAGTTCTACTGTCCCAGTCCCGAATGCATCACTAGCACTTACTTCTTCGTAGACGCTAAGAGGTGGTTCAATTTGGTATCCCAGAGAATCTGCCCATCGGGTAATAAGACCGATGTGACTTATGCCCGGGCCCTAGTGATTGCTTGTGCTATGCAAGGTATTATCTTGAATGTGGGGGGATAAATTATCTCGGAGTGGAAGGAATTCTACTGGGGTCATAGGAAGGGCCCTTATCTTCTGGGTTTGGTGTCTGAGTTGTGAAGGCGATTCCATGTGGCAGAAGATGACACTGATAGGGTGGTAGAGATGGATGACCCCTTTGACCCTCTTCGGGTGAAAGTGGTCTCTTCTGAGAAGAAGAGAAAGGTGGATGAATCAAGAAGCAGCCAGCCGGTTGAGGATGCTGCTGCTGATGATGATGATGACACTCCCATCCTTTCCCAGCCTCAGCCCCCAATCACTAGCCGCCAGCTCGAGGAGCATCTGGACTCTATTAGGAGGTTCATGGAGGACACTAACGCTAGAGGTACAGCCCCACCCCCTTCTACTCAGGAATTTGCAGAACTCCACAGAGAGTTAGAGGAAGAGAAAAAGAAGAGGCGCTCTCGGGATCGCATGTTTGCCCGGATGCGGAAGACTGTCAAGGTCATATTCACTTGCATTGTCTTGGGTAGAGAGCTTCCCACACTGGAGCCTGAGGACATGCAGGAGTTCTCATTCCTGAGTGATGATGAGGCTTAGGACCTCCCTTTCCCCCTTTATTACAAACATTTACAGCTTTTGAGTTTTGCCCCTGTTTGGGGCTTGTTCTAGACAATATTTCCCCTTCCTTTTCCCCTTTGGTTTTCACACGTGGATGCTAGTTCCAGAAATTATTTCCCTTATATGCATACTATGTTAGTTCTATAGCCGATTTCCTTGTTTTACATAACAATTTATAGCTTAACCATTGCATTTTTAAGCCCCGGGAATGGAATGAAAAATAGAGGAAAATAGGGCAGGCATTTTGCCCCGTGCCCTTCCCCCGTAGCACTTGTCACTCTGCTATAGCGGTACTACTGTAGCAGAGAAAATTCTGCTATGGCGGGATCACTGTAGCATTACAGTTCCGCTATGGCGGTCCCGACGTTACCAGCCCAGAAAATTTTAAATTTTCAACAAAACAATCATCCCCCTTCCCATTTATCATGGTTTAACCCTGTAAATCCCGCCATGGTCTTAGAAAACATCCCTAGACTATTCTGGCAATGCACCAATCAAAACTTAACACCCAAAATCACAAAAACAAAATCAAATTACATAAAAACACTATTCATAATAACAATCATTCCTACTATCATGAAAGAATAATCCCCTTGTGCCCATGGTTCCCAACCAAGTCCCTGATCGTCCTGAAATCAGAGCTTCCCTACAGTCATAAGTCTTGTCCCCTTACCATCTTAACCAATTATAAGTCCCTTTTGAAAGTAATAAGAAATATCAAATAAACATATATAGCAATTTTTCATAGACCAAGGCATACCACATTCAAATTAGGACTACATTTAGACTCACATATACACAGTCAGGAATTTAGTTCTATGCCAATGATTTAGTTACACAAACATGGTAACACACAAGTTTTCAAGTTTCACACCACAACAAAGTCATACCACATGTACTATTCTCTATTCGTTCCATGGATGACTCTTAGTCAATAATCCATGTCTTACCATAGCCTCTCAGGCTAGATACCAATTGGAATCTTCCCGGTTCTAACTTATATTGCTTGCTTCACAACAGCCGGAGTCAAATGACATCCTTTTTCCTTGTCGAGATACCAATTGGAATCGAGAGATACCAATTGGACTCAACTCATACAAGCAAGTAAACGAACCACACGAAAAGGAATAAAACAAGAGAGATGTTTCCTAGAATGCTTCATAGCTCCCCAAAGATTAGATGTGGACGTCAATGCAAAAATTCGCAAGACTCTATGTGACATTTTGCTCTTGTACTGGGAGATCAGTAACCTAGGCTCTGATACCATCTTTCACAAACCAACTACCAGGCCGTGAGGGTGCCTACTCTAACCACCTAGATAGACGAACCATTTCCACACGATCCAACGGGTACTTGCGGAAAACAAAGTATGACAATAAATAACCTCATGTTAATACGTGAAACCATTTACAACCTTGTTTCAAAAAATATCTTTTACAAAGAAATACAGTAAATCTTTTTTAAAAACTGGTAAAACAGTTTACAAATTGAAAACAAACCTCCCTAGAATCTAGTCTAAGCCAGTACAAGAGCTACTACAAGAGTAAAACTGAAATGTAAAAGGACACAACTCCTACCATGGAAACGGGAGTAGAAGCTGCTAAAGATCACCGTCATCCTGTACCTATGAAATATCACCAACCCTGTAACCAGATTATACCCAAAAAGGTATAGCAAGAGTAGAATCAGTACGACTACACGTACTGGTAGGCATCATCGGTCGACCCAAATCCACTCGTACCATGATATAAGAAAGTCAAGGGAAAGTGTCATGACCCAACCCCACCATGAGTGGCACCTACCCAACCCCCGTACCTTCATAAAACTAGTGCATAAAGTAAACTAGCATTCAAGTCTCAAATACTATATAAAATAAAACCTACAGAAATTCCTCCCTAGAATCTAAAAGTCATCGTACAAAAATAATCTACCAGTATCTAGAATGCGGGGATGCAACCCCAAATAAACAAGAGTCTAAGACCGAGACAAGTGGGCTATAACTAAAAGAAAGAAACCAAGGTAGCTCGACCAAAGTAGATCACACTTGATGTCTGGAAATGCTGGGACAACAAGTGAGGTCGCACGTCAGCCGCCAAAAGATTGCCTGTACTTACAAAAAGAACCACAAGTGCAATCAGTACACAACACCATGTACTGGTAGGATCATCAGCCAGTTACAAATAAGCAGAATATGAATAGTAACTAAAGCCAAGTGATGCATAGGAAACATGTGAACAAGCCAACAAATATACCTAGAATACAAGTCTCTCCGTAGCTTCTCCCCCCAGATGTAATCCACTTCACAACCATTTACAAAATTCAATGACAATAACTTATATATATATCTCTTCTTACATAGTACAGACCCATTCAGAGATCCACCTAACAACACCTAAGTGTTACACATGTAACCCGATCTACACCAAGACCAAACACAAATCAATATAATAAACTGGCCTCTCATGGACCATATACAAAGTCACAATTCAAGAACTACAACCCGGTCCACTCATAGAACCATCGAAAGAATACAACAATTCAATAAACAAACCCGTACCAAGCATGGTACCCGAGCCAACCATTTATAATTCTCATACCAGGCGTGGTACCCGAGCCAACCAAGTAGTAACCTATACCAGGCGTGGTATCCGAGCCAACCAAATAGTAATCTATACCAGGCGTAATACTCAAGCCAACCGAATGTCACACAGAAATCCAACAGTCACAAACAATGAACAAAAGCACATTTGCAAACCAACAAGCAATAACACCCATTTCATTTTGCAAGACTTCTATTCAGACATTTAGACATTCATAACTATTCCCTAAGCATGCAACTCTTACAATACTTAAGCAAAAGCACACGAAAATACAATGCACAATGGAAATCAATAGCCATCACCTACCTCGAATTACTCAAAGCTCTATTGAACCAGAGGTTTCCCCTTCTCAGGATCCCTTGCTTGTTCTTGGTCTAGAAATAATTATACAAGAACTATAGTCAATTCACTAGCCTAAATACCTGGATTATGCAAAAATCCCAATCCCCAGGACAAACTATGATTATCCCACCTATTCGTGGGCTTTCCCACCATTAATTCACCTAAGACTACAATTTTCATGGATACATTTAGAGAATTAAGGCCATATGATCATAATCCATTGACAAAAATAAGACCCAAGAACTCTAGTACCCTAGAATCCCTTTTTCCCCCGGATTCTACCAATCCTAGGTCATTCAAAAACTTCCCCAAAGTCCCTAACTAGCAATTCTACTTTGTAGGAAAGGTAACATAAAGTTAAGGGAGTAGAATCCTTACCTTTGGGACAAAAAATAATGGAAAACAGAGGGAAATCGCCTAGAATCACCTTGCCCTTCTCCCAAAACGTCTTTGATGAAAGCTGATTATTTTGGGGAAGTTTCGGCATTAAATTCCATCATACTCAGCTATAGCAGTCCATGCTCCACTATAGCGCTACTTCCATAGCAGAGCCACCTGCTATAGTGATGTTGACCGATATTGACTCCCACTATAGCGATATTGACTCCACTATTGCGGAGGTTTCTATGGCAGTGTGTCAACCGCTAAGGCGGTTGACACGGGACAAAAAGTTGTAAAGTCCCCTAAAGATTCCTATTTTACAATACACTTAATTTCCTGATGTTTCGGAATAACCGCTTCACGCCAGCTTTCATATCGAGAGTTCTACTTACCCAAATTCACTTCCAAAAAGTCCCCCGGACTCTTTTATGTCTTAGCTAAAAAAAAACTAGCTTGACTCAAGATACTTAACCAATCCTCACCTGGATTTCCCTAGACCAAACCTCGCTCCAAAATTGGCCGAGACTAGCCTAGCCCAAAATTTTCAACTCCCAAACCCAGAGTATTTTTAACTTGAAACTTGGCACCAAAAGCTTACCTATAACAATGGACCCAGTCATTACAGAAGGCATGTAATTAACTATGATTGTACCATACTCCAACATCCAACTTTTACCAAACCCAATCTCAAAACCCGACCATCTACTTATACTTCATACCTTAATCCCTCATATCCCTTCCGCTGCCAACTCCCCTTCTCTAACTCTACACCCAACACCTATGACTTCTCAAGTCACACTTATTACCTAGACTTCCCAAGTCACACTTATCACCTATCCGACAACTATGTCTATACCCAGACTACCATTCATTACTCAAGTCAACTATTATGACTCAACAACCCGAGGTAAACCCTACTACTTGGCGACGTAGAATACACCTTATCATACCCCACCTACTAATACCAACACACCCCAATGACCCCTAGGGCCACCTTCGACAAATAATAACAGCCAGTACTATAACCAGACCCCAAGTCTCCTCTTTATGTTATCAACACACATAACCAACTAGCAATCAAGGACAATCAGTGGCAATAAGCATATTACTTATTCACACTATTACTTTGGAATCTGTAGAGAAGGTGATTGATGAGAGAATATTGAAAAGGAAATCAGAGGAGCAAAGTATGTATCAACTAGAGGAATTCTTGATGTTCAATACTGATGAGAGTGGGATGAGACCTGAAGAAATTCAGCAGCATATTGCTATTTAGAGAACCGATGCATTGATAGAGATGAACAACCAACAACAAGCTGAAGAAGATTCTTGTGCTATTTGGAGCACCGATGCATTGATAGAGAGGAACAACCAACAACAAGCTAAAGAAGAAGATTCTTGTGCTATTTTGCCTGAAACTACCACACAAGAAGAGGAGAATGTCCCTATATTTAATTGGACCTAAGAAGCATCAATCATCCAACAAGAGGAGGACGATTTTGCCCTTGTATTTGATCCAAACGATTGGAGGGTTAGTGAACTTTTGTTGTCTGTGCAATGAAACTGAGCTTCTTTTGTCTACTTATGTAAATGTTGTCATTAACTGTATCACACATTCAAAAATTGTTTATATATGACATAAAAATTATTGGAGTTTCAAATATTATTGTCTGTTTAGATTAATATATAATGGGTCATGTATTTTTCTATATTTTCACCAATACCGATTCTTGATTTAACGAATTACAGGAGGCTGCAAAATCATATGGTACTACTGATGATCTAATATTAATATTAGTGGAGCCATTCAGTGCATCTTATGCAGGGCAATTCAGGATAAATGGCAATTCCATTCCCTAATTAGATATTCTTGAGTTACATCAATGGGACAAAAAGGACTTGGAAGAACTACGGGGGATGTTACATGATATGCGTAGGGACGTGAATATCCTTGAGCCACTATGAGCAGCAAAGGGCTCGTATACTTATGGGCAACATTCTGTTGAAGCCGCGATCATGCTCATTTTTACGCCTGAAGATGTGCTTAGCTTGGATCCACAAGAGATATTACTAGACTCGGATGACATAGATCTGATATTAGATGATTGAACATTTATTAAGTTGGATGACCTATCAATAATTCAACAATAGGAGGATTCGGATTGGTGAACTTTTGTTGACTTTGTGCAATGAAGGCCTGGGCGAACTGAGCTTATGTTGTCTAGTTATGTACTTCTGTCAAATATTTAGTAGTAATTCTTAGCAAAAACTGTACAACACGTTTACAATATGTTATTATATAACACAAAATTTTAATCTTGTTGGCGATTCAAGTATTATTGTCTAGTTAGATTAATGGGTCGTGTCGTCGTCTATTTTTTTTCTTTCTTATATCATATTATTGATTTGAAGTGTATCTTTTAGGTATTAATTAGTGTTTCTCAGAGGGATTACAATATGAAGTATTTATTTCCCTCTTTATTGTTATTTGCAGGACTTAAATGATTAGGATTAGCGAGTAAGTCATTGTTTGTTTCTTTTGTAGCTGAGCCATGATCGATAGCATACTAAGTACTAACTACTATCAAGATCCAAGAGCTGAATTAATCGATCTCATGGCTTTTATAATTCAGAGATGCTCATAATTTTTTTTTCTATTGTATAAGCTCCTATGATCAGTTGATTAGTCCCATGATATCGTCTCTCACAACATGCCTATATTACAAATTTCAATTTAACATTGAAATTTCATCTATCAATATTCATGATCTATTATGGTATCACAACCTAAAATGGACTCATCGTCCACCTCTCAGAAGACTATGGATCAAGAGGCAAACTCGTCTCCCTCCACTCTAAACGACGCCCATCACTTTGTCTCGATAAAACTAACCTCTACAAAATACCTTTTCGGGAAAGCACAAATATCTCCATTTCCTCGAGGAAAAGATATTTTGGCTATGTCGATGGCACTACCATCTGCCCAACATATCATATTGCATGAAAAGAGGGTGAGCAAGGCTGTTTGGATGCTCTTGCAGCTGCCTTCTCATCGCTATCAAACACTAGAATTGTTGAAATCTTCCTCATGAGTTGTTAATCATGATTAGTTAACATGATGACATAGCTGTTGATGTGTCTTTTGCTTGCAGAAGATGTTAGATATTTTGTGTTAATTTTCAATTGTGAATTTCCTACTCTTTAGGCAAGTGGTTGTTGGTAGAGTTAGTTCCTAGTTATTAGGAAGTTTCTATTTTGAGTTACTGCATTATTTACTACAGATCTTTTAAGATTTTTTTGTATTTAAACAACTCCTTTTTCAACTTTAATAAGATATCTCTCCTTTTCTTTTTTTGTTGTATGTTTTCATTTGTTAAACAACAATAGATTGGTACTAGAGCCCCTCTTATTAAGGTACTTGTGAGTGTAGTCTGTGTGAAACATAAATAATGTTCCCTACCTGTTTCCCTGAAAAGCCATCAGAACACATGGAAATAGAAAATTCTTCTGGTTCTTATGCTATTTCTCCACAGGTGTTTGATGGAGAGAATTACTAGGTATGGGCTATTAATATGCAAACTCACATGGAGGCTTGTGATCTCTGGGAAGATATAGAGGAGGATTATGAAATTCCTACTTTACCTTGCAATCCAACAATGGCTCAGATCTAACTTCACAAGGAAAGAAAGACAAGGAAATCCAAGGCAATATCTTGCTTATATGTTGCAATTTCAACGACAATTTTTTCCAGAATCATGACATTGGAATTGGCAAAAGTAATCTGGGATTTTCTCAAAGAAGAATACCAAGGATATTAGAGAATCAAAGGTATGAAAGTTATGAATCTCATCACAGAATTTGAGATGCAACAAATGAAGGATTCTGAAACTGTCAAAGAATACTCAGATAGGCTTCTTAGCATAGTGAACAAGGTAAGAATGTTGGGTAATAAGCTTCCTGATAGCAGAATTATTGAGAAAATTCTTGTTATGTTACCTGAGAAGTTTGAACCAACCAATGCTTCCTTAGAAAATATGAAGGATCTGTCAAAGATCACTTTGGCAAAATTACTAAGTGCATTGCAGGCACAAGAAGAAGGAAGGTTAATGAGACATGAAGGGTCAGTCGAAGGTGCACTGCAAGCCATGTTGCAAAACTATGCTGGAAGCAAATTCAAGAAAACAAAAGGGAAGAAGAATTATGCTGAAAATAATCAAATTTCGGCTAGTAATGGAGTAGCCAAAACTCAGGCTATCCATATATAAAGTGTGAGGATTACAAACCATATAACAAGCACAATATCTCACACTAAACTATGTACATATGTGGCTCACTAACCACCACTCATTTTAACCCAAAAGACTTGTCTACTATATAAATATCTACTTCAAATTCCCTTCAAATTCCCTTCAAATTCCCTTTGTGTCAGCATTGTGGAAGGAAGAATCATCCTTACTTCAAATGCTAGAGAAAGTCAAATATGAGATACAGGAGATGTCAAAAACTTGGACATGCTGAGATTATCTGCAAGGAAAAAGGATTGCAGCAACAAGTAGAAGCTCAAGTTGCAAATCAACAGGAGGAAGAAAAACTTTTTGTTGCATCATGTTTTGCATCTAGTATTTCAAGTGACAGTTGGCTTATTGATAGTGGTTGTATGAACCACATGACCAGTGATGAAAAGCTTTCCAAAAGGCTTGATAAATCAGCTACATCAAGGGTCAGGATTGGAAATGGAGAATACCTCCCGACAAAGGGAAAGGGGACTGTAATTATTGAGAGTTATATAGGTACAAAACTTATTTCTGAAGTTTTGTTTGTTCCTGAAATTGATTAGAATTTGTTAAGTGTTGGAGAACTGCTACAATATGGATTAAAATTATTTTTTGAAGATAAGGCATGTCTGATTATTGATCCAAGTGGTCAGGAGTTATTTCAAATTAAAATATAGGGAAAAAGGTTTTCTTTGAATCCAATGGAGGAAGAACAGATAGCTTTTCCAAGTCAGTCCACTGTTGCAGAAACTTGGCAGAAACGATTGGGTCACTTCAACCATAGGGCTCTTTTGTATATGCAGAAAATGGAGCTTCCAAAAGGTTTACCTCCACTTGAAGAGGAACTCCCAAGTTGCGAGGCATGTCAATTTGGTAAGCAAATAAGATTACCATTCATAAAATCAACTTGGCGAGCAACTCAAAAATTGGAGCTGGTTCATACAGATCTTGGAGGGCCCCAAAGAACTCCATCGTTGAATGGAAGTAGGTATTACATAATTTTCATTGATGATCTAAGAAGGATGTGTTGGATATACTTCTTATGATTCAAATCAGAGGTTGCTGATGTTTTTTGGAAATTCAAATTCTTGGTAGAAAATCAAAGTGGCTGCAAAATACAAGTGCTCAGATCAGATAATGGGACTGAACACACTTCAGATCAGTTCAAAATCTTTTGTGAGGTTGCTAGAATAGAGCATCAACTTACTACTCCATATACTCTACAACAAAATGGAGTAAGTGAAAGGAAGAATATGACTATCATTGAGATGTGAAGGTGTATGTTTCACGAGAAAGAGCTTCCCAAGAAGTTCTTGGAAGAGGCAACCAACACTGTTGTATTTTTGTTTAATAGGCTGCCTACAAAGGCAGTGAATTGTCAAACACCTGTTGAAGCTTGGCATGGGTACAAACCTTTACTAAAGAACCTCAAAATTTTTGGTTGCTTATGTTTTTCTTACATACCTCAGGTGAAAAGGGATAAACTTGACAAGAAGGCAGAACCTAGAATTTTCATTGGCTATAGTTTGCAGTCAAAAGCTTATAGAATTTTCCAACCACATACTGGAAAAAATTTATAAGCAGAGATGATGAATTTATTTAACCAAAGCAATGGAATTGGGATGGAGAGAAACAAGAAATAGAAGGTAATGAGTTGCACAATTTTGAGGAACGAGTTGATCATCTTCAAATTAGAGAAACCAGATGACTTCCAGACATCTATCAAATATGCAATGTAGTAGTATTTGAACCTGCTGAATATGCAGAAGATAAAAGAGATAAGAAATGGATAGCTGCAATGCAGGAGGAGCTAACCATGATCGAGAAAATGAAACATGGGAGTTAGTTGAAAGACCTCAAGACAGAAAGATCGTTGGAGTTAAATGGGTTTATAGAACTAAGCTAAATGCTGATGTTTCAGTGAGCAAACACAAAGCTAGGCATGTGGTGAAGGGCTATGCTCAGATTTTCGGTGTAGATTTTTCTGAAACATTTGCACCAGTTGCAAGACTTGACACAATCAGGATTCTTTTGGAAATTACAGCATAAAAGGGTTGGAAAATCTACCAAATGGATGTTAAATCAGCCTTTTTGAATGGCTTCTTGCAGGAAGAAATCTATGTTGAGCATCCTGAAGGGTTTGTTGTGGAAGGACAGGATGACAAAGTCTACTTGTTGAGAAAAGCTCTCTATGGATTAAAGCAAGCTCCAAGGGCTTGGTACAGTAGAATCTATGATCATCTCTCTGACTTATGTATTAAAAAAAGCCTAAGTGAATCAACTCTTTACATAAAGCATATTAACTTTGACATTGTTATAATTTCTCTGTATGTTGATGATCTTCTAGTAACAGGAAGTAATGTTGTACTCATAGAATAGTTTAAAAGAGAGATGATGAAAGTATTTGAAATGACGGATCTTGGAGAAATGGCTTTCTTTCTTGGAATGGAGATTAAACAAATCCAAGATCAAATATTCATTTGTCATAAGAAGTATGCATAAGAAATTCTGTAGAAATTTAGAATGGACGATTGCAAAAGTATGAGCACGCCTATGAATCAAAAGGAGAAGCTAATGAAGGATGATGGTACTGAACGAGTACAACAAGGAAGATACATAAGCTTGATAGGATGTTTGATGTATCTTACAACAACAAGACCATATATATTGTATGTTATAAGTGTACTATCCCAATTTTTGAATTCTCCTAGTTAATTGCATATGAAAGCTACAAAACGATTGCTTAGATATGTCAAAGGCACAATAAACTATGGAGTCAAATTTAGCAAGTGCCAGAATTTCAAACATCAAGGATTTTCTGACAGTGATTAGGCTGGTTCAGCTGAAGATATGAAAAGTACTTCAGGGCACTATTTTAGCATTGGCTCTGGATGTTTTTCATGGTGTTTGAAAAAGTAAGAGATTGTTTCTCAATCAACTAAAGAGGCAAAATTCATTGCTGCCACAACTGCTGTCAATCAAGCTTTATGAATAAAGAAAATCCTTTGCAATCTTGGTTTGGAGATTAAGGAAAGCACTGAGGTATTTGTGGACAACCAAGCTGCCATTACTATTTCTCACAATCAAATACTTCATAGAAAGACCAAGAATTTCAATGTGAAGCTATATTTTCTTAGAGAAGTGCAAAAGGATGGTCAAGTGAATTTGATATATTGCAGAACGAAGGAGCAACTTGCTGATATTTTTACAAAATCTCTTCCAGCTAGCAAGTTTGAGTTCTTGAGAAAGAAACTTGGAATATGCAGCTCTTGATGCAAGAAGGAGTGTTGAAATCTGCCTCATGAGCAGTTAATCATGTTTAGTTGACATGATGACATAGTTGCTGATGTGTCTTTTGTTTGCAGAAGATATTAGATATTTTCTGTTAAGTTTCAGTTGTGAATTTCCTATATTTAGGCAACTGGCTGTTGGTAGAGTTAGTTCCTAGTTATTAGGAAGTTTCTCTTTTGAGTTACTGCATTATTTACTGCAGATCTGTTAAGATTTTTCTCTATTTAAACAGTGTTAGAAAGGAAAGAAGGAAGGATTTGAAAAACTACAGAGAGGAACAACAGAGAAAAATGCAGCTGTAAATTGCTACAGAAACTTGAAGATTAAGAAGAAGGCTGAAGCTTTTGAGATATATTTCTATCTAGATGTTTCATTACACCAGTTTTTTTAGTATACATAAAGTGTGAGGATTACAAACCATATAACAAGCAAAATATCTCACACTAAACTATGTACATATGTGGCTCACTAACCACCACTCATTTTAACCCAAAAGACTTTTCTACTACAAAAATATCTACTATCTAGGAGTTTCTAGAGAAATCTTAATTTTCATAACACTCCTCCTTAAGATTTTTCGTTGAAACTCCTTGCAACATCCTTTGAAACTCAAACTTCTTGGTAGGAAGAGTTGGTAGGAAGAGTCTTGGTTAGAATATCAGCTTGTTGTTCTTCACTGCTGCAATGCACCAGCTTAACTTCACCATTCTTCTCGGCATCTCTTGAAGCATGAAATCTGATGTTGATATGCTTCATTCATCCATGCTGCACAGGATTTTCAGCCATCGCAATGGCTGATTTATTGTCCACATAGATCACTGTTGGTTCTTTTGGCAACAGATATAATTCAACCAATATCTTTCTCAACCATATTCCTTTATTTGTAGCAGATGCAGTAGCCACATACTCGGCTTCCGCTGAAGATTGAGCTACAATATCTTGCTTTTTTGTGCTCCAAGAGAAAATGCCCGAACCAAACGAAAAAGAGTAACCAGATGTGCTTTTGTAATCATCTAGACATCCACCCCAATCACTATATGAATAGCCAATAAGAGCTCCATTCTCCACGCTTCTATACTAAATTCCATAATCAATCGTCCCTCTTATGTACCTTAACACCCTTTTAGCAGCTCCAAAATGCTTAGTGCTGGGGTTTTGCATATAACGGGACAATAAACTAGCAACAAACATTACATCTGAACTGGAAGTAGTCAAATACAGTAGGCTTCCAATAAGAATTCTATAAAGTTTTGGATCTGCCCTCTCTTCCCCATCATTCTTCATCAATTTTTCATTCGCAGCAAGTGGTGTTGCAGCAGGTTTGCACTTGTCAAGCTTGAACCTCTTTAACAGATCCAAGGCATACTTCTTTTGGGACAAGAAGATTCCTTCACAAGATTGAGAAATCTCCATTCCCAGGAACAACTTCATCTCTCCTAGATCAGACATCTCAAAAGCTTTTAACATTTTATTTTTAACTTCTTGAACTGCAAAAGAATTTTCACCTGTGATCATCAAATCATCAACATAAACTGATATCACAATCAACTTCCCATCAGCTTGCCTTTTGAATTATAAAGTATGCTCATTTAAACTTCTGTTGAACCCTTGATACAATAGATGAGTGTCCAGCCTACTATACCAAGCTCTCGGAGATTTTTTAAGCCCATAGAGAGCTTCTTTAAGCTTATACACCCTGTCTTCTTCACCTACAACTATAAAACCTTCAGGTTATTCAACATAAATATCTTCTTCAAGCAATCCATTGAGAAATGCAGATTTGACATCCAAATGGTAGATATTCCATTTGTATTATGCAGCAAGGGAGACTAGAAATCTTACTGTCTCATGCCTCACAACAGGAGCAAACGTATCTTCATAGTCCACTCCAGGCTACTGAGAATAGCCTTTAACAACGAGTCTAGCTTTATGCTTGAAGATGGAGCCATCTGGATTATACTTTGTTCTGTAGACCCATTTGACCCCGATAACGTTCTTGTGTTCTGGTCTATCCACCAACTCCCAAGTATCATTTTTATTAATTATGGAAAGCTCCTCCTCCATTTCTGAAATCCAAACTTCCTGATTTGCTTCTTCTTCAAAGGAAGATGGTTCGACAAGAGCAAAATTGCATTACTCATAAACTTCAGCTAGTGATCTAGTCTTCAAAATAGGAGAATCTGTAGTTAATTCAACATCTGAATTGTGTTTTGTTCCAGCAGTAAAACAGGAGGAAGTATCACTCATCTCCGAATTTGGAGCTGCTAGTGAAGTACTGCCGTCTTGGTTCTTTACAACAATATCTCAATCCCAATCATAGTGGCTGGACTCGTCCACTACAAGATATCTACTGATGAACATCTTCTTGGCACTAACATTATACACTTTGTACCCTTTTGCGGTTGTGCTATAACCCAACAAAATACAAAGTTCTGCCTTGCTATCTAATTTGCCTCTTTTAGCATCAGGAACATGTGCATAGCATACCAAACCAAATACCTTCAAGTGTTTTGCAGATGGCTTTATACCCTTCTATGCTTCTAATGGCGTCATGCCCTGGACTGCTCTAGTTGGTAATCTGTTAAGCAGATAGACGACAATATTGACTTCCTCGGCCCAAAAGTATTTAGGTATCTTTTTCTCAGCAAGCATGCATCTCGCCATCTCCATCATTGTTCTGTTCTTCCTCTCAGAAACCCCATTCTGTTCTGGAGTGTAGCTAACAGTGAATTTTTGTTGAATACCCAAATCCTTACAATACTTGCTGAAATGATGCGAAGTATATTTAGTTCCGTTATCTAACCTGATATACATCAACCGACAGCCACTCTCCCTTTCTACCATAGCCTTGAATTCTTTAAAAATAGAGAACACCTGAGATTTGCTACTAAGAAAGTACACCCATGTCATTCGAGTTAGATCGTCCAAAAAGAGAATAAAATATTTATTTCCACTCAAAGAAGCCGTCCTCATTGTTCCACATAAATCTGTATGAACCAACTGTAGCTTTTCCGTCGCTCTCAAAAGACTTCCTTTAGGAAAGGATAGTCTATGCATTTTACCAAATTGACATGATTCACAAGCATCTCGGCATATGTCAATTTTGGGTAAATCAAGCACCATACCCTTTGATTGCATATACACCAATGAACTAAGGTTGTAATGACCGAACCTTTTGTGCCAAATCCGAGTGTCACTCAATTCAATATTGAAGGAGCAATTTTCAGCAGAATAGCATGAAATTGTCAATCATGCTAATTTTAGCTACTTCACATCCTTTCGGATCATAAATGACACATTTTTTATCCTTAAAATAATGAGAATAACTTTTGTGAAGCAATTGAGCAACACTCACAAGTTTTGAGTCAAATTTGGCACATAAAGAACATCAGTAATGATTTTCATACCTTCATCCGTAGGAAATTTTACTGACCCTCTACCTTGAGCTTGAACCAATGCACCATTTCCAAGCTTCACTTTAGTTCTATCAGATCTGTCCAAGCTAACAAACATATTTTTATCAATCGCCATGTGCCTTGTGCACGCACTATCGACATACCAATTACATCGATCAACATGTGATGTGTGCGAGGCCATGAATAGCTCCTCCTCTGATTTTTCAACTTGGTGATCATCAGCGAAACTTGCTCGTTGGGAAGACTGGCCACTTTGATTTTGCTTTTGCCTGCAATACCTCTCAATGTGCCCATACTTCTTACAATGTTTACATTGAATAGGAGACCTCTTTGCCTTTTGCCAATAATTTTTCTCCAGGTGGTTTGTTTTCTTACAAATACCACAAGGTGGAAATTTTCCTTTTCTCGATGAATCATCTTGGTTTCCACAAGATTTACCTCTCCAGAATTATCTATGGAGAATTTTCTGACTTCCCTTTGTTGCTTGAATTTATGCCTTACTTGAAAGGCGTCTTCTACTATCCCTTCACTTCTCATAGTTACCCGTTGCTCTTGGACTTGCAATTTGGAGATCAATTCAGCTATTGTACGAGTAGTCAAGTCACAAGACTCTTCAATAGCTGAGATTTTTTATTCAAACTTCTCTAGAAGGCTGACCAAAATCTTCTCAACAACTTTCTGATCTGGAAAGTTTTCACCAAGTATTCTTATCTGGTTCACAATCTCCATCAGCTTGGAAGAGTATTCTTTCACACTATCTGAGTCCTTCATCTTCAAAAGCTCAAACTCCCTCTTCAAAGGTAAGACTCTAACAGACTTCACTCTGTTGATGCCTTCAAACTCCTCCTTTAACTTATCCCAGGCCTCTTTGGCTGTTTCACAAGTCATAATTCTCATAAACATCACTTCCGTAAGACTTGAATGTATGCAAGTGAGAGCTCTTGGAGATCTAGTAACAAACTCATCATACTTCTTAATTTCACTGAGAGTTGCATTGTTTCTCAATGGCTGGACAGTAGGTTCTCCGCTCTCAACAACTTCCCATAAGTTGAGAGCCCTCAAATAAGCCTTCATCTTGATAGCCCAAAGATGATAATTCTCCCTGGTAAATATTGGAGGACCCGTCGTTGGCTGATTTTTTGGTGCCATGTCTTTCCAGCAACTAGATTCAAGATATTTGATGGGCCAATCAACAAGATCAGATTCAGATCCCTTAGGAAATAAGCTATGATACCTTGTTAGAAAGAAAAGAAGGAAGGATTTGAAAAACTACAGAGAGGAACAACAGAGAAAAATGCAGTTGTAAATTGCTACAGAAACTTGAAGATTAAGAAAAAGGCTGAAGCTTTTGAGATATATTTCTATATAGATGTTTCATTACACCAGTTTTTTTAGTATATATAAAGTGTGATGATTACAAACCATATAACAAGCAAAATATCTCACACTAAACTATGTACATATGTGGCTCACTAACCACCACTCATTTTAACCCAAAAGACTTTTCTACTACAAAAATATCTACTATCTAGGAGTTTCTAGAGAAATCTTAATTTTGCTAACAAACAGCTCCTTTTTCAACTTTACTAAGATATCTCTCTTTTTCTTCTTTTGCAGTATGTTTTCATTTGTTAAACCACAACAAGAATCCTCAAACTTCATATGCAACTTAAAAACTTAAAACAAGATGATCTGAGTGTCACTCAATATCTTCACAAAGCCAAACTCCTTATCAATAAATTAGCTGCAACTTGCCATCAAATTTTCCTCCCCGATCAAAATATTTATCAGAGTGAATTCAATGACACCATAACCACCCTTTCGGTTGGTCAAGAACCCATCAAATTTGGAAAATTGCACAGTCTTCTATTGAGCCATGAATTTATTCATGATCAGGCCTTATCATCGCTCTCAATTTTAGCCTCGCCTATGCCAGAGTCTGCTGGAAATCCCTCTGGGAATTACAGCCTGCGCTCCTCTCAAAACGCTCATCAATATAACCATAATACCTATAGAGGATGAGGCCGTAACAACAACAGGGGTTAAGGGGGAAATCATGGTGGAAGACAAGGATACCAAGGAGGCTCATCTACTGGAAATCCATAGCCCTCACTTGACTCTCACTCGTGATATCAAATATTTAATGGTGTGAATTATCTCGCACCAAATTATTTATAGTGATACAATCAGACAATCAACCCAGCTGCCTCGGCTTATTTATCGCCCCCTATCACTCATCAGAATTGATATCTGGCAGTGGCATCATGTGAAGGGTTACAAAGGTATGGATCAAGTTCATGTTGGAAAGGACAAGGGCTTCCCATTCATCATACTGGTTTGAATTTCATCCTACCATTTTCTTGTTAAGGATTGGGCATCCAGGACGCCTCTTCTTTCAGGTGTGAGTGATGAGAGGCTCTACACACTCAATCTCTAGCCGTCCTATTTCCTATTCGAAACAGTCCTCCAAGTCACCTTCAACTTTTTTTTCAGCCAAGACATCATTTGCGTGTTGGCATCTTCGCCTAGGCCATCCCTGTTTTGGAAGATGAATATATAAAGAGTGATTAAATCACAACTACTATAAATAAAGAAAGCTAATAAATAGTTAATGAGACAACAATAAAAAGAACACTAGAATTTTACGAGGTTCGGCAAAACTTTGTTTTCTGCCTACTCCTCAGACACAACCAACTAATTTTATTTCACTTCAAAAGAATAAAAGTGAAATATTACAAGAGAGAAAGAAGAATCAATTGCCTTAGAATATGAAAAGGCAAGTTAGAGGTGTGTTACAAATGAACCAAGAGACACCTATTATAGGAGTGAATTTGAGAGAAAACAAGGAAGCATTGAAGCTAAAATATGGAAAATTCTATGTATATTTCTCTGATTCATCATATACAAAAGTATGTAATTTATACAATTAAGACTAGGGACTGATTATAAATACTAAGGACTATATGCTAAATAACTAAGACTATGTAACTATCTAAATTACAGATCATTATTCTCTATAGGGGTCACTTATATGTTGTAGACCATGTATATTAGTTATGCTGGAGATAAGCTCAGTTGGGTTATGTCTGTTCATATGTTGGGCTGTATTTGCTGAAGATAGGAATCCCAAGTTGGTATAGGATGACCCAAGCCCAAGAAAGGAGTGATCACTTCTTTGTTGTTTCATAAAATGGTCTGAAGACAGAGACTTCGATGTGTCTTATTTAATTCTCGAATTCACCAAAGATATCAAGGTTCAATCATCCCCCCTCAAGTTGGTGTCTGGTGATTGGATACCCAAATTGACCAAAAAATGATGATGTAAAGGTCCAACAAGGGCTTTGGTGAAGAGATCTACAAGCTGTGAAGAAAAAGGGACAAAAGAAAAAGAGATGAGACCATCAACCAGTTTTTCACGAAAAATGGCAATCAAGCTCAATGTGTTTGGTACGTTCATGAAAGATTGGGTTCTTTGCTATGTGAATGGTGGCTTGGTTATCACATTGGAGTGAAACAGAGAGAGAATGTGAAATGGCGAGATCAGTGAGAAGATGAACAACCCAATATATTTCAGAGGCAAGGTGACGCATGGATCTATATTCTGCTTCTGTCGAAGATAGTGAAATAACTGGTTGTATCTTGGATTTACAAGAGATTGGAGAACCACCAAGACACAAATAACAACCACTGACAGAGCATCGAGTATCGTAGCAAGAAGCCCAATTGGTGTCACAATAACCAAGGATCTGAAAAGATGGTGAAGAGTTCATGAAAAGACCCAAACTTGAATATTTATGCAAGTACTGAAGAATATGGTAGGCAGCCTGAAGATGCCTTGTTCGTGGTGTTTGCATATATTGACTGAGGGATTGAACTGTGAAGGAGAGATCTGGGTGAGTATTGGTCAAGAAATTGAGTTGACCCAATAATCGCCTATACAAAGTGGGATAGAAAAAGTTCCCCAGAATCAATGGTGAGTTTAAGTGTGGGATCCATGGGTGTAGAAGCTGAATCTGAACCAATGTCTGAGTGTTCTGGCAAAAGATCCTGAGGAAACTTCCGCTGATTCATAAGAAAACCATCTGGTAAGTGTAAAAGCTCCATACCCAAAAAATAGTGAGCTAGACCCAAATCCTTAATCTTGAATTCATTATTGAGAAAGATCTTTAGCTCATTGATTTCTTGTAGGTTATTACCCGTCGACAGGATATCACCAACGTATACTGTGAGAATAGTGATTTGATTGCCATATTTATTGAAGAACAAAGAGTAATCATTGAGGAATGATGTAAACCAGGAGTAACCAACGCTGCAGATAAACGATAGTACCATTAGTGTGAGGCCTGCTTAAGGCGATAAAGAGACTTACGTAGCCGGCAAACATGTGAATCTGATGGTGGTAGAAGACCTGGAGGGAATTTCATGAAGACCTCTTCATCCAAATCTCCAAGCAAAAACGGATTGTTGACGTCCAATTGTAACAAATACAACCCTTTTTGATAGCAACAATAACAATACTACGAATAGTAGTCATTTTCACAACAGGTGAGTAAGTGTTGGTGTAATCATGTAATGACCGAGTCGGTCATTATGGATAAACCATTCGTGCCAATTTTTAGAGTTAGAAAACTCTGAGTTTGGGAGTTTGAAATTCTGGGCTAGGCTAGTCTCAGCCGGTTTTGGAGGGAGGTGTGGGTTAAGTGTTTTTATTTGAGCTAGTTTTCCATTTAACTAATACATAACGGAGTCTGAGGGACTTTTCGGAATCAAATTTGGGTAAGTAGAACTCTCGGTAGCGAGGTTGATGTGAAGGGGTTGTTCCGGGATGTCGAGAAAATAAGTGTGTTGTAAAATGGGGAAATTTGAGGGACTTTAAGACTTTCTGTCATGTGTCAACCACCGTAGTGGTTGATACACCATCATAGCGACCTTCGCTGTAGCAAAAAAAAAATACCACTACAGCGAAGGTCAATATTGGTCAGCCTCCGTCATAGCGGTCGATTCTGCTACAGCAGTACCGCTATAGCGGAGAAGACCGCTATAGGGGAGCATGATGAGATTTAATGCAGAAACTTCCCCAAAATAGTCAGTTTTCAACAAAGATGTTTTGGGAGAAGAAGAGGGTGATTTTGGGCGATTTCCATTAGTTTTACATTGTTTTTCGTCCTAAAGGTAAGGTTTCTACTACCCAACCTTCGTACTATATTTCCTACGCTTTAGAATTGCTAGGGGTGGACTTGGGGGAAGGTTTAAAATGACTTAGGAATGGAAGAATCCGGGGAAAGGGGGATTCTAGGGTGCTAGAGTTCTTCTGTCTTGATTATTTATGATGGTTGATGATCACTTAGCCATAATTCTCTAAAGGTATTCGTAAAAATGATGAATTTAGGTGAATTAATGGTGGGAAAGACCTAGAATTGGTGGAATGATCATAGGTTGGCCTGGGGATTGGGATTTTGTATAATTCGGGTACTTTTGGGTCAGTAATTGTGTAACACTCCAGGTATTTAAGGTTGTCCATCGTCTCGCATCGAGGGTTTATGAGCATAAATCTGAGAGTTTTATTAAGACCACACGTGTTCAAGAGTATCTAATTTAAATGAGAGTTTGGAAAGAATGTATTTTTTTATTGCCTTTCAAAAAAATGCCTTAAGTAGTTATGATAAATATTTAGTTAGCTACAATATATTTGTTTATACTATTTTATAAGAGCTTTCATAATTTATTAATATTTTAGCGAATATAGTAAGTCATGTTATGTTGAAAAAAATTATTATTTTAATGAGTAGGCTTTATTAGAAATAATTTTCTAGTATTGTGATATATTCAAAAAGTTATATATATTTTATCACGAATATATGCAATACCCAATTATATATATAATGAGATAAAAACATTTTTGGATGAGTATCACATAGTGATTGTCTATTCAATTACGTTGCCTTCCACGTTACAGTAGTTAGTATATATATATATATATATACATACTTCTTGGCTCATTAATTAATGTATTAGCCAAGACCAAGCTCTTGTCTTTAGTGAAAAATTTCCACCGCCCCCATGTGGCCTATTTTATTCCATGAGTGCACTTATTTCCTGAAGATAAAAGGAATCAATGTATCCGCTTTAATTTTATGGAACTGACACCATTACTTTGATATATATGAAGCTACTGGTTTCTACTTTGCATTTTATTCCTTCCTTTTCTCATCAAGGGTAAGGCATACAAATCAATTAATGTATACCTACATCTATATGCACGGTATTTGGATCAAGGGGAAAATCCCTAGAACGTAGTAGAGTTGTTTTTAAAAACATTCTTGGACAAATCAATTGATGTATACCTACATACAAATCAATTGATGTATACCTACATCTATATGCACGCGATTTGGATAAGGGGAAAATCCCTAGAATGTAGTAGAGTATTTTGACTGAGCTGAATTCCAGCAAAGTTCTGATAGTTTCATGGTTTTTGGTCACGTGGAGTCTCGAATGGTAATGGTTTTGGAGGTGGATTAATAGGTATGTAAAGACTCTTTTTTTTCTTGGCACGACTCCTTGATTCTAGTAGTTATAAATTTATCGTGCTTTTGAGAAACTATTTGTAGAGCTTTAGAATCATTATGTTATCGTATTCCTCTTATACTGTTATTCCTCATCATGAACTCGTATTCGGTAGTATCGACTCCGTATCGAGTGGGGAGTTAGTGTCTTCTTATGTAATCATGTTGATGGGCTGACTTGGGGCGAGCATATCTCCCAATATATAAAGAATAAGAGGGCCTATTATATATCAAATTAAAGGTATTTGAGTCTAGTTTCTAGAACATCAAATGTTTGTCCATACGACATCCGATTAAAATGTTATGACCATTTTACCACAAACTGTACGGGAAGAACCGGGTAGGGCCAAAATTATCATAAAATTATGTTTTGACTTTGTTTTGATATAGTAACGGTGATAAGCTTTTGTCATAAGCTTTTTGCGTTCTAGGATCGTTTTTATAGACTTTCGAGCCAAGAAGCGGTGTTTTGGATACCGTGGCTCCGGACGACACTTTCTCTCATTAGGTTGGTTATCATTGTTGTATATTAGTGGTGTTAAAGTGTTGGAGGAACTGGTGGGTTGGTGCGCTTCTTCTCGGAGTCATGTACAACAATTATCAGATTGAACGACGTGAAATACATCTTGTTAGATTGTCTCGGGAGCTCACCGCTCTTGGGAGGAATTGATAGCTTCTTGTTGTTATTATTAACTGTGGGTATAGTAGGAATTGTGATGTCGATTATTGAGTTAAAGTAGGCTGGTCGTAATAACAACTTTAATGCCTTACTGATTTACTATGGTTCGTTCCCGTGGTCTTGTTTATTTTCATAGTTATTGCGTTACGGTCAGTTGATCGAGCTTCATACAAACACCTTTGAGATTCAATTGAAGGCTTGTTAAGTTCATCCTTCTTCTTGGCATGCTCCTTTATAGTCCATAGTATGTTAAGGCTAAGCGTTGTCCTTCCTTTGACCATGAACTTTACAAAATTCCTAAATCATCAAATACGATATTTTACTATTTTACTGCTAGAAAGACCTTCTGTGAAAGGCATAGGGATAGCAGCAAAAGTATTTTTGTGGTATTATTATGATGATATCCCACTCGTTCGGTTATATAGGATATTTGACATCTATATGTCATTTTGTCGGCTTTCTTAACTATGTGTCTATATGTAGGAGTTCTTGTTCTTCTTTGGGTGTTGTTATTTAAAATGATTGCAAAGGAACATTAAGAATTCACAACCAACCCTCCTTCCTCGCTAAAATCATTTTGGGAAAACTTTAAAATAATTTATCGATTTCCAAAACTCTCAAGTATAACTTGTATGTTTAAAGGACATGGTTCTTGAAACACTTTCTTTTACAAAATAATAGGGAAACCTATATAAAAACTAAGTGTAGCCCCTTAAGCTCCTTATGAACATCCTCAAGTTTATGTTACCTTTCTAAATTCGAGTTAAGTGTTCAAATCTATTCTAATAGCACATAAGGTTCTATGAGGCATTTTGTAATGACCGGGTCCATCATTATGGGTAGTCCAATCATGCCAAGTTTTAGAGTTATAAAACTCTGGGTTTGGGAGTTTGAAATTTTGGGCTAGGCTAGCCTCGGCTGGTTTTAGAGCAAGGTAGAGTCTAGGGAAATTTGGGTAAAAATGGGTTTAGGTGTCTTGGATTGAGTTAGGTTTTCACGTAGCAAAGATATAAAGGATTCCGGGGGACTTTTCGAAATCACATTTGGGTAAGTAGAACTCCCGGAATCGTGTTTGACTTGAAGGGGTTATTTCAGATTAGCGGGGAAAGCAAGTGTGTTGTGAAATGGACAAAACTTGGAAATTTCCAGACATTCTATCTGTGATGGGAGCAACCATGCGCGATAGCGGCCATCTCTATAGCGGTTGAAATTACCGCTATAGCGGTGGTCAAAGGGCGATCAACCTACTTAGGACGCTATAGCGACAACCTACCGCTATAGCGAGACCGCTATAGTGAAGCGGGGACTAATATAGAGGGCCGATGGGATTTTAATACAGAAACAACTCCCAAAACATTCAGTTTTTCATAATTTTATTTTGGGAAAAGGGCTAGGCAATTCCAGGTGTTTTTTTCCTTTTTCCGTCAAAATTCTTCCCTAAGGTAAGGTTTTCGTTCCCCAATCTTTGTATTACGTTTCCTATGCGGTAGAATTGCTAGGAGGGAATTTGGGAAAAGGTTAGAATAACCTTGGGATGGTGGAATTCAGGGAAGGAAGGGGATTTCAAGAATGTGTGTTCTTGGGTATGGATTAAAGTACATTATTATGATCATAGGTTGTTTAATTCCCTGTTTTATCCGTAATAAATGATAGAACTAGGAGAATTAACGGTGGAAAATACCGGGAAAAGTCTGGGATGATCATGGATGGCCTGGTGTTTGGGGATTTGGTATAATCAGGGTAATTTACAAGCCTTGTATGTTAATTATATGTACTGTGTGCTATTTTTAGACCAAGAACGAGAAAGTAATCCGGAACACGAGAAAGCTCCGGTCGAATAGAGCTTGGAACATTTCGAGGTAGGTGATGGCTTATGATTTTCTGTGAATGTGTATATTCATGTACTCATGTATAAGTGATTGTATGCATTACATAGCTTAGGGAAGTTGTGTGGAATGTCTAGGTTCCTGTTTACAGTCTGGGATTGAACGGTGTTTACTTGTTGGTTTTACAAGTTGTGTGTGTTCATATATTGACTGTGGTTTGTTGATATTTGTTTGGCATGGGTACCACACATGGTACGGGTATAACAAATGGTTGGCATGGGTACCATGCCGGGTACGGGTATAACACTTGGTTGGCACGGGTACCACACATGGTACGGGTTTACTTTATTGTATTTTGCATTATTTCATTGATTATTGTATTGCATTGGCTAATATTGGTTCCGTGTATAGACTGGGTTATTTTACTGAATGTGATACTTGATATTGGTTCCGTGAGTGGACCGGGTTGTCTATTTAAAGGTGCTAATGTTGGTGGTACTTGAGTGGCCGAGAACTTTGTATAACTGTTGTGTTGGTCTTGGTTTAGGCCAGATTGAATCATTACTTTTGGTATGTGTCTAGAGGGGATTCCAGGGTGGGTATGGGCTAGACGGAAAGGTAAAGTTAATGGCTCATGTTCATGGTATAGAACTGTAAGAAATGAATTTCATGCTGGGACAAGTTAGGTAGAGACTTGTAGTCTAGGACCTGAACACTTATTGCATGTTTTCCATATATTTACTTTAATATGTTGTACTATTATATATGTTGTTTACTTGAAAACTGACTGATGATCCTACCAGTACACAATGGTGGTGTACTGATGCTGCACTTGCTTGTCTTTTGGTAAGTACAAGAAATCTTCAGGCGGTTGAGATGCGACATCATCGTTAGTGCCTACGGCTTCTGACTTGCAAGGGTGAGCTACTTGATTCGAGCTACCTTGGGTTATTTTTAGTGTTTTAGTCCACTTGTTTCGGACTTAAAACTACTTCGTATTTTCTTTTGGGGTTGCATCCCCGCCTTCTAGATATTGGTATTGATGTTTGGTACAATGACTTTCAGTTCCTAGGTGGAATTTTCCGCAGGTTAATCATTATGCTATAATTTTTGCTTATTTTGATTGCTAGTTTACTTTCTGTTGTTGGTTTTAGGCTGCTAGTCTAGGCAAAGGGTTGAACTCTATTGGTTCGCTCATCCGGGGGTTGGGTGGGTGCCACTCACGACGAGTTGGTCGTGACAAAGATGGTATCAGAGCCTAGGTTTGTGAATCTCGTCTTACCAAAGAGGTCCAGTAGAGTCTTGCGGAACGGTGCGAAAACGTCCATACTTTTCTTCATGAGGCTATGGGGCTTTAGGAAAAACAATCTATTTCTTCTTTCCTTCGTGCTATAACTAGATTCTAATTGGTATCTGGTGAAACAAATTGGTATCTAACCTCGTTCACTCTTCGGTCCGCAGATGGTTACTACAAGGAATAATGGAGCAAGGCCAGTGGTCCTAGCAGCGAGCCTGGTAGTTCATGGCAGAGGTAGGGGAAGGGGCAAGGGATGAGCTGTAGCCGCACCCGTCAGGGGTGGAGCTCGAGCTACTATTTCATGCGAGGTAACCCCTCCCCTACCTCAGGATCATGTGGCTGAGGATGTAAAAGAAGTGGTTGTAGAGGGTGGAGGGGCTCAAGAGGAGGTGGCACCGGTTGGGGGTGCATTCCTTCCTACTATGACACCAGAAGCTTTTAAGCAGGCGTGCGATATTCTGAGTGGGTTGGTTGGTGCTGGAGCCATACCCGCAGCTTATGCAAATTAGGCCTTGGATACTCTGCCAGTGACTACTACTACACCATGGATAAATATGGATGCAGCTTCGGGCACAAATGATCTCCTCAGGCCAATGCTAGGCCCAGTGATGACATGTAATGAGCATGCGATGCTGACTAAGTTCCTTAAGCTGAAACCTCCGATGTTTCAGGGTACAGACAAGGAGGATGCCTATGAGTTCATCCTGGATTGCCATGAGAGGTTTCACAAGTTGGGTATTGTACGTCATCATGTTGTGGAGTTTGTCAGTTTTCAGCTGCAGGGTGATGCCAAGCAGTGGTGGAGGTCTCATGTTGAGTGTCGGTCTTCTATTCTGCCTTCACTGACTTGGGAGCAGTTCCACGTATTGTTTCTAGAGAAGTACGTTCCCCGTACTTTGAGGGACCGGAAGAAGGATGAGTTTCTGAACTTGGAGCAGGGTAGCATGTCGGTCTCAGCTTATGAGGCTAAGTTCCATGCATTGTCTCATTTTACTACACAGATGTTGGGTTCCAAGAAGGAATGGATTCAGTTGTTTGTCAAGGGTCTGAATAGTGATCTGCAAGTACTGTCAGTGCATATGAACTCTTTAGTAAAAAAGGTTTTAATGATGTGGTGGATTATGTGAAGAAGATTGAGGGAGTTAGGCAAGCGGGGCAGGCTAAGGCTTTAGCCAAGAAGCCCCGGAATAAGGGAAACTATGGTGTTTCATACTCCAGGGTCCAGCATCAGCAGGCTTATCCGGTTCGTCCTATTCAGTCAGCTCTGCCAGCTACTACAAGTGGTCGTCAGGGAGCTCAGTCTTCAGCTCCTAGAGGCCAAGGAGCGTCCTATACATCAGCTAGCAGACCTACTCTTGATCGTGGTTGCTTCTATTGTGGTGAGCTAGGCCACTTTAAGAGGGAGTGTCCACATAGGCTGACAGGTAATCAGGGTCAGCAACAGACTAGAGCAGTGGTTCCGACCGGCAGAGGCGGTAATGCTAGGGGTCATCCATAGAGTGGGTAGGTAATTTTCAGGGAGGCCAGGGAGACCGTGGGAATGGCGGTGCAGGCAAGGGTGCAGCACAGCCATCCCGGGAAGTTGCCCGGATTGATGATCAGGCTCATTGCTATGCTTTTCCAGGGAGGACTGAGGCAGAAGCCTCAGATACGGTGATCACATGTACTATTCTTGTCTGTGATAAAATGGCTTTGGTATTATTTGACCCAAGTTCTACATATTCTTATGTGTATGTGAGTTTTGCTTTGGGGCTGGGTTTGACTTGTGATATACTTGATTCCCCCATCTATGTTTCTACCCCAGTTGGAGAGTCGGTGGTTGTGACTCATGTATATCGTGACTATTCTGTTATTTTTGTGGGGTTAAATACTTGGGCAGACTTGGTAATTTTGGATATGGCTGATTTTGATATTATCTTGGTTATGACCTGGCTATCTCTTTATCATGCTGTGTTGAAATGTAATGCCAAGACTGTGGCTCTAGAGATTCCGGGTAAGGATAGACTAGAGTGAGAAGGTGTGTACAAGCCTAAGCCAGTTAAGATAATATCGTTCATCCGGGCTAGAAAGCTAGTTGTGAGGGGGTGTCTAGCCTTCTTGGCTCATCTCCAGGATGATAGTGTGGAGTCTCCTCCTATTGAGTTAGTTCCTGAATTTTTAGAGGTGTTTCCAGCGGACTTGCCTGGTATGCCTCCTGACAGAGACATAGATTTTTTTATTGATTGCGAGCCAGGCACTTGTCCCATTTCCATTTCTCTGTATCGTATGACTCTGGCAGAGTTAAGGGAACTTAAGACTCAGCTACAGAATCTCTTAGATAAGGGATTTATACGTCCCAGTGCTTCGCCTTGGGTTGCTCCTATCTTATTTATAAAGAAGAAGGATGGTAGTCTGCGGATGTGCATAGACTATAGGCAGTTGAACAAGGTGACTATATGGAATAAGTACCCTCTACCCCGTATAAATGATTTATTTGTCCATCTCCAGGGTGCATCAGTGTTCTCAAAAGTTGACTTGAGGTCGGGGTACCATCAGTTAAAGATTAGACCTGAGGACATTCTGAAAAATGCTTTTCAGACTCGATATGGGCATTACGAGTTCCTAGTTATGTCGTTTGGTTTGACTAATACGCCGACAACATTCATGAGTTTGATGAATGGGGTTTTTAAGTCTTACTTGGATTCTTTCATTATTGTGTTCATCGATGACATCTTGATCTACTCTAAGAGTAGGGAGAAGCATGCTAATCATCTTCATATTGTGCTGGATATGTTGAGGCACCAAAAGATTTATGCAAAATTCACTAAGTGCGAGTTTTGGTTGACTTCTGTGGCATTTTACTAAGTGCGAGTTTTGGTTGACTTCTGTGGCATTTTTGGGGCATGTAGTGTCAGAAAAAGGGGTGATGGTGGATCCCTAGAAATTTGAGGCAGTCAAGAGTTAGGTTCGGCCTAGCTCTATGACTGAGGTAGGAGTTTTGTTCGGCTCGCGGGCTACTACAAGAGGTTTGTTAAGAATTTTGCTTCTATTTCTACTCACCTTACCAGGCTGACACAGAAGTAGGTACCGTTCGTATGGTCCGACAAGTGCGAGGAGAGCTTCCAAAAGCTTAAGACACTTTTGACCACAACCCATATTTTATCCTTGCTGGTTGAAGGTAAAGACTTTGTTGTTTACTGTGATGCTTCACATTCTGGTTTGGGTGCTGTGTTGATGTAGGATAGAAATGTGATAGCCTATGCATCCAGGAAGTTGAAGGTGCATGAGAGGAATTACCCGACTCACGATTTAGAGTTGGCAGCGGTGGTTTTTGCATTGAAAATCTGGAGACACTACCTTTATGGTGTCAAGTATAAGGTATTCACAGATCATCGCAGTTTGCAGCACGTTTTCACTCAGAAGGATTTGAATCTGAGGCAGAGGAGGTGGATGGAGTTATTGAAGGATTATGATGTGACAATTTAGTACCATCCGGGTAAGGCTAATGTGGTGGAAGACGCATTGAGCCAGAAAACTGTTAGCATGGGTAGCTTGGCTTGTTTGGGGGCATCCAAACGACCTTTGGCTAAGGAGATTTAGGCTTTGGAGGCTTAGTTCATCAAGGTGGGTTGTTGGCCAGCATTGAGGTCAAGGCCACCTTCATAGAGGAAATAAAGGCAAAATAGTTTCAGGATCCAAAACTAGGTAAGTTGCGAGGTAAGGTAATATCCGCGGAGTCCAGAGACGTCATGTTAGACTCTGGTGGAGTGTTGCATTTCAGGGAGAGGATTTATGTTCCTCGGGTGGATGATATGATACCGAAAATCTTAGTAGAAGCTCATGGTTCACGGTACTCAATTCATTTGGGTGTGACCAAATGTACAGGAACTTGAGGCAACGTTACTGGTGGCCCGGGATGAAAAGGGACATAGTGGATTTTGTGTCCAAATGTATGAACTGCTAGCAGGTAAAGTACGAACATCAAATATTTGCAGAACTACTTCAGAGAATGCCAATTCCAGAGTGGAAGTGGGAAAGGATAGCCATGGATTTCATGGTGGGTCTTCCCAAGACTTTGGGGAAGTATGACTCAATTTGGTTGATTGTTGACAGGCTGACCAAGTCTGCTCATTTCATTCCAGTCAGGGTAGATTAAAATTCACAGCGATTGGCTAAGATCTATGTGAAGGAGATTGTGAGACTACATGGGGTACCAATGTCCATCATTTCAGACAGGGGTTCGCAGTTTACTTCTAAGTTCTGGGGAAAATTACATGAAGAGTTGGATACCCAACTCACCTTTAGCACAACCTTCCATCCTCAGACTGATGGTCAGTCAGAGAGGACGATTTAGGTATTGGATGACATGCTGAGAGCATGTGTAATGGACTTCGGGCGTCATTGGGACAAGTTTCTACCATTGCGCGAATTCTAGTACAACAATAGCTACCACTCCAGTATTGACATGGCACCGTTCAAGGCACTGTATGGGAGGAACTGCAGATCACCGGTTGGGTGGTTTGAGGAAGGTGATGTAAAGCCTATGGGAGTAGATTTAGTGAAGGAAGCACAGAAAATGGTAAGGGGCATACAAACCAAGTTGCTGGCTGCTCAAAGCAGGCAGAAAGAGTATGAAGACCGCAAGGTCCGGGACATGGACTTTCAGGTTGGTGAAAAAGTGTTGTTGAAAGTGTCACCAATGAAAGGGGTTATGCAGTTTGGTAAGAAGGGTAAGCTTAGACCTCGGTTCATCGGCCCGTTTGAAGTTCTCGAGATTGTGGGGCCAGCAGATGACAAGTTAGCACTGCCACCTAGTTTGTCGGGCATCCATCCAGTATTCCATGTATCCATGCTCAAGCGATACCATGGGGATGGGGATTACATCATCAAGTGGGATGAGGTACTTTTCGATAAGGTTCTTCGTTATGAGGAAGAACCGGTTTTGATTCTTGCTGTGGATGTACGGAGGTTGAGGACAAATTTGACTGATATGGTGAAGGTCCAGTGGAAGCATTATCTGGTAGAGGAAGCCACTTGGGAAACCGAGAAGGACATGCGGGACAAGTACCCTTAATTGTTTGAGGATTCAGGTACTACACTTCCTTCTTTTTATTTTCGTAATTTTGGGTTTGATCGTTTGGGGATGAATGATGGGAAAATTAGTATCTATTGTAATGACCGGGCCCGTTGTTATGGGTAGTCTAATCGTGCCATGTTTTAGAGTTAGAAAACTCTGGGTTTAGGAGTTTGAAATTCTGGGCTAGGCTAGCCTCGGCCGGTTTTAGAGCGAGGTATAGTCTAGGGAAATCCGGGTAAAGATGGGTTTAGGTGTCTTGGATTGAGCTAGTTTTCCACGTAGCCAAGACATAATGGAGTTTGGAGGACTTTTTAGAATCACATTTGGGTAAGTAGAACTCCTGGAATCGCGTTTGATGTGAAGGGGTGGTTTTGGGTTGTCGGGGAAAGGAAGTGTGTTGTGAAATTGCCAAAACTGGGAAATTTCTAGACATTCAGTCCGTGATGGGCGCAATTCTGCGCGATAGATACCACCACTATAGCGGTGGAAATTACTGCTATAGCGGCGGTCAAAGGGCGGTCAACCTACTTAGGACCGCTATAGCTGTAGGCTACCGCTATAGTGGCACCTCTATAGTGGAGCGGGGATCCCTATAGAAGGCCGATGGGATTTTAATGCAGAAATAACTTCCAAAACATTCAGTTTTTCAAAATTTCATTTTGGGAGAAGGGTTAGGCTATTCCAGGCGTTTTTCTTCCTCTTTCCATCAAAATTCTTCCCTAAGGTAAGGTTTTCGTTCCCCAATATTTGTATTACATTTCCTATGCGGTAGAATTGCTAGGAGGGAATTTGGGGAAAGGTTAGAATAACCTAGGGATGGTGGAATTCGGGGAAGGGAGGGGATTTCAAGCATGTGTGTTCTTGGGTATGGATTAAAATACATTATTATGATCATAGGTTGTTTAATTCCCTATTTTATCCGTAAAAAATGATAGAACTAGGAGAATTAACGGTGGAAAAGCCTGGGAAAAGGGTGGGATGATCATGGGTGGCCTGGGGTTTGAGGATTTGGTATAATCCGGGTAATGTACAAGCCTTGTGTCTTAATTATATGTACTCTGTGCTGTTTTTAGACCAAGAACGGGAAAGGAATCTGGAACACGGGAAAGCTCTGGTCGAATAGATCTTAGAACATTTCGAGGTAGGTGATGGCTTATGATTTTCTATGAATGAGTATATTCATGTACTCATGTCTAAGTGATTGTATGCATTACATTGCTTAGGAAAGTTGTGTGGAATGTCTAGGTTCCTAGTTACACTCTGTGATTGAATGGTCTTTACTTGTTGGTTTTACAAGTTGTGTTGTTCTTATATTGACTGTGGTGTTGACATTTGGTTGGCACAGGTACCAGACCTGGTACGGGTATAATAAATGATTGGAACGGGTACCACGCCTGGTACAGGTATAACACTTGGTTGGCACGGGTACCACGCCTGGTACGGGTTTACTTTATTGCATCTTGCATTGTTTCATTGATTATTGTATTGCATTGGCTGATATTGGTTCCGTGTGTGGAATGGGTTGTTTTACTGAATGTGATACTTGATATTGGTTCCATGAGTGGACTGAGTTGTCTATTTAAAGGTTCTATTGTTGGTGGTCCTTGAGTGGCCGAGAACTTTGTATAACTATTTTGTTGGTCTTGGTTTAGGCCGGTTGAATCATTACTTTTGGTATGTGTCTCGAGGGGATTCTAGGGTGGGTCCGGGCTAGACAGAAAGGTATAGTTAATGTCTCACGTTCGTGGTATAGAACTGTAAGAGATATATTTCATGTTGGGACAAGGTAGGTAGAGACTTGTAGTCTAGGACCTAAAGACTTGTTGCATGTTTTCCATATATTTACTTGAATATGTTGTACTGTTATATATGCTTTTTACTTGAAAACTGACTGATGATCCTACCAGTACACAATGGGGTGTACTGATGCTGCACTTTTTTGTCTTTTGGTGAGTACAGGAAATCTTCTGGTGGCTGAGATGCGACATCATCTTTAGTGCCGACGACTTCTGGCTTGCAAGGAGGAGCTGCTTGATTCGAGCTACCTTGGGTTACTTTAGAGTTTCAGTCCACTTGTTTCAGACTTATAACTACTTCGTATTTTCTTTTGGGGTTGCATACCCGTCTTCTAGATATTGGTATTGATGTTTGGTACAATGACTTTCAGTTCCTAGGTGAGATTTTCCGCAGGTTAATGATTATGCTATATTTTTTGCTTATTTTGATTGCTAGTTATCTTTCTGTTGTTGGTTTTACGCTGCCAGTCTAGGCTAAGGGTTGAACTCTATTGGTTTGCTCATTCGGTGGTTGAGTGGGTGCCACTCATGACGGGCTGGGTTGTGACACATTTACGTGTTACACAAAAGTGATTATGAGATTATGAGAATAAAAATTACCAGCAGGCCAAGATTGGCAACATAATTATGATAACATACGTGCATTACGAATCCATGATATGATATGCTATGCATCAGAGTCTCGAGCTATAATCGGGAGGTATGGGGCCTATTTCCTATATTTATATGTATGAGATACAGATGGCAACGAGTTGGCAGATATGATCCCAGTTAGGTACTGGAAGACACCACCATTTCTAGCACATAGTTGTGTACGACATGCATTTGCATCTATATATATGTATTCACTGCATACGATTACGCGAGCATACCATGCATATTTGATTCCTATAAGATCATATGTCGACCATGGAGGCTATCAGAGTTTCAATTTCAGGTGGTATCTCTATTACCCTTTTTACATCAGCTCTGTATGATTCTACGTTCCACCTTACATACCAGTACATTTTTATTCGTACTGACGTCCCATTACCTGGGGACGCTGTATTTTTGTTTCGTGCGTGCAGGTCCAGGTAAGGATTCTGATTAACCCTTCTATGAGGATTCGAGGTTCAGCGGTGAGTTGGTAAGCTCTACCTCTTCCTGGAGCCTTTATAGAATGTTTACTTTTGTTATACAGTTTGGGGTATACTCGGATCCTTGTCCTGACCAGTGCTTATAAAACTCTTTAGAGGCTATTGTGGACACAGTATTCTGGGTTTCTTTCTGTAGCTTCCAGTCTATAGTCCCTTAGGCTGGCATGTATATGTAGGTATGTATGTATATTTTCTCCTGCGGCCTCATCGGCCAGCCAGTACTTTGTTTTTTTTGACTTGTCTACCTGCGTCTATATAACTTGTTGTCATTCAAGTTATGGCCTTAATGGTCCAGGCTTTGTATTTTAGATGTTATGATGCCCGATCCTATGGGCCCACAATTGAGTCAGTTAGTATGTTTTAGTGGCTAACTCGGTCGAATAAGGTATCGAGTACCAGTCACGCCTTCCCCTAGTTTAGTGAATGACAAACTTAGCATCAGAGCAGGTCATCTCCCAGTGAGTCCACAAGCCATGTCTAGTAGAGTCTTGCTTATGGCTGTGTTGTGCACCACACTTATAATCAGGAGGCTGCAGGACATTTAGGATTTGTTACAATTATTTCATTTTAGATCGTGAGATAGATATAAGTTATAGAAAGTTAATTCTGATTCACCCTCTGCGTAATTTTCATACGCATTCTATCTCTTAAAGGACACCTCGGATTAGGCCAAAAGGGGAAATGCTAGTTTTTACGAAGAACGCACTTTCTAGTCTACGACTGCTAGGCACATGGATGTCCTCTATGATTGTACACCTTTGATTAACCGTCTGGATAGTGACTTATCTGAGTCCTTGTATGAGTTCTTAGTTTGGATATGACATTTCTAAGAGCCATAAAAACTATTGCACGATTTACAAAGGTACTAATTACGTGCTAAATTATGTTAATATAAGTTTGTATGTGCATCTTTTATAGTTTACCTTTTTATAGGATTGTGTGTGTTACATTCCTTATAAGCTTCACTATTACTTGTCGCTTATTTCTAAGGTTGCTAGTTATATGTTATTTGTCTTTTCATTGATGGAGATCATTTGTTTTAATATATTTGCATTGTAAGTTATTTGTTCACACCAAATATATCACATTAGATCAATTACTTGCATGTTATGAGATCTATACAAGAAATGCTTATGTTCTATCTTTCTATCGATCTACATGTTAGGTATGTTATATATTATAAATCATGACTAAGTTTTCGTTTACTCATATAGTACCTTATTTAATTCCGAGGAGAGTTAAACTCCTTAAGAGGCAAATTCGTAAGGTAGTAATGTAATTGGGGTGATAAGACAATTAGAGAGAACTGTCAATAATATGTAAGTATATGTGCATATCGAGGAAAATAAGTTATAGTATGGGTCCTATTTGAAATTATTTGGGAATAACTCTATTTGCTAGCTTGTCGAGGTTTACTTGTTACTTCTTAAAGCTTTTTTTTATTGGTTAAGAATCTGATTGTGGGTTTGTCAAAACTAAGTTAGTATCCTACATGGGTTAACTCAATTATTGAGTAGGACTTTCTTACGTGCATTAGTAGTTAATTGGTTATATGTTATCCGTATTTTAGATTACTTGTTTATAGAATATGTGCCAAATGAATTCATGTTAATAGGTTATATGCTTTGAGAAGGGCTTGTTTATGTGTTAGGTGTTTTAAAGTAAAGAGACTCGTATGTTACATGCTCGTGGATTACTTGCTGACATTTTTCTTCTAGAACACGTGACCACATGATTACGTACATATGTGTTAGAGACTATACACTCACATGTTACTAATCACATGTTAATATATCACAGGCTTCATAGGTCATTATTTGAGTGTTATGCATTTTCTAAAGTTCCTGTGATTTGAGATTTTATGTTTAATCAATTGTATAAGGTATGATTAATTATTATTAGATGGAAGTATATATATTATGAGAGTATATTTTATATGCTTTTAGGACACTGGTCTTTTTAACTCAATAATTGCATGCCCTACGCCCCTTAAGGACATTTACTTAGACACTACTGTACTACATATTATATGCCTATAATATTCTTGTTGACTTAAAAAATGTTCATATGTTGTGCGCTCTCCCCACGAAAGTGTTTATTTGAAAGATATTCCAATAAAAATATTAGCTCATATGCTAAGCGCTTCCTGTAATAGTTGTCTACCTGTTATTTATCTCATAAGAGTATTTATTCAGATGTGTGTGCTCATGCATCAAGGATCCATTGATTGCATGTTAAGTATAATGTTTGCTCTGGCATTATGAGAATTATGTTTTTTTGGGGTTACTTGGTTGCGTGTAATATGCCTCAGAACATATTTATCTGAATGTTATATGCCTCACATATCATATGTATATAAGGCAAAGAACTAGCATTTAGGTGTTTAATGTTTAGTTTTGTGGAAGCTATGAAAGTATAAATTATCGGTTAAGTGTTATAGAGCTTATATGTTATAATTGAGTAGTCATATGTTCTAAGCTTTTACAACTTAAGACTTTAGTTAAAATAATTATGCATATTCCTTTCTATTTATTTGCTTACTACCTGTTTTAGAGGTCACTGGTACGCACAATATTGTATAATCCACAGTTAATTTACACATAAAAATTTCATGTTCTTACAGTTTAACCGTACATTCAGCATACACTTAAGGATAGGGATGTTCAAAAGATAAGAACTTTTTGTTAAATTTTATGATTAACTTCCCCTACATGCTCAGTTACTTGAATGTCATGAATTTTACGTGACTAAATTGCTTTATGTCATATACTATTATATGCACACCTATTTGATTAGGAAGGTAAGGGTAAGTTACTCTCTTAAATTGCAACGTGCGTTGTATGATAATTAGTGATATCATCCCGTGAGACATGACATGCGATGCATCGGACTCTTGAGCTATAATCGGGGGTTGTGGGGCATATTGCCTATATTTAATGTATGAGATACAGATGGCCACGAGTTGGAAGATATGATCTCGGTTAGTTACTGGAAGACACCACCATTGCTAGCACTTGGTTGTGTATGACATGCATTTGCATTTATATATATGTATTCACGACATACGATTATGCGATCATACCATGCATATTTGATTCCTATAAGATCATATGTCGGCCAAGGAGGTTATCAGAGTTTCAGTTTCAGGTGGAATCTCTATTACTCTTTTTGCAGCAGTTCTTTATGATTCTACTTTCCACCTTACATACCAGTACATTTTTATTCGTACTGACGTCCCATTTCCTGGGGACACTGCATTTCTTTTCGTGTGTGCAAGTCCCGGTAGGGTTTCTGATTAACCCCTCTACTAGGATTCGGGGTTCAGCGGTGAGTTGGTAAGCTCCACCTCTTCCTGGAGCTTTTATAAAATATTTACTTTTGTTATACAGTTTGGGGTATAGTCGTGGACTTGTACCGACCAGTGCCTATGAAACTCTTAGAAGCTATTGTGGACACAGTATTCTGGGTTTCTTTCTGTAGCTTCCAGTCTCCAGTCCCTTAGGCTGGCATGTATATGTAGGTATGTATGTATATTTTCTATTGCAGCCTCATTGGCCAGCCAGTACTTTATTATTTTTTTGGCTTGTCTACCTGCGTCTATATGACTTGCTGTCATTCAAGTTATGGCCTTAATGGTCTAGGCTTAGTATTTTAGATGTTATGATGCCCGATCCTATGGGCCCACAATTGAGTCAGTTAGTATATTGCAGTGGCTAACTCGGTCGAATAAGGTAACGAGTGACAGTCGTGCCTCCCCCTAGTTTGGGGCGTGACAAATTGATTATGGTTCATGCATATTTATTTCTAGACCAAGAACAAGCAAGGGATCCTGAAAATGGGAAAGCTCTGGTTTAATAGAGCTTGGAATATTTTGAGGTAGGTGTTGGTTATTGATTCCTGTATGCATTGTATGTTTGTGTACTTTTGTCTAAGTGTTTTATGAGTTTCATGCTTAGGGAATCATTTAGGAATGTCTAAGGGTCCTATTATTAATCTTGTGAAATGAACTAGGTGTTATTACTTGTTGGCTTACAAGGTTGATTGTTGATTGTTTGTGACTGTGGATTTTGTGTGAGATTCGGTTAGCTCGGGTACCACACCTGGTATGGGATAACAACGGTTGGCTCGAGTACCACGCCTGGTATGGGATACTAACTGGTTGTCTTGGGTACCATGCCTGGTATGGGGTTACTCAAGCCGCAGTAGGATAGCGAGAAGCAACCTCTCCCCCACCTCAGGAATAAGTTGTCAAAGAAGTGGAAGTTGTTGTTGTGGATGGAGGGGCGCAGGAGAAGGAAATACTGACTGGAGGTGCAAGCCTTCCCCCTACGGCACTCGAAGCATTTCAGCAGGCTTGGAACATCCTGAGTGGTTTGGTTGGTGCTGGAGCCACCCCCGCAGGTGTTGCAGATCAGGCTCTGGGCATTCAACCACCAGTTACTACGGCTCCTAGGATGGATGTAGCTCCAGGCACTGGTGACTTCTTCAGGACAATGCTAGGCCCGATAATTATAGGGAATGAACATGAGATGCTGACTAAGTTCCTAAAACTGAAACCTCCTCCATTTCAGGGTACTGATAAGGAAGATGCTTATGAGTTCATCTTGGATTGATATGAAAGGTTACACAAGTTGGGTATCATGCGACATCATGGGGTTGAGTTCCTCATACTTCAGCTGCAGGGTGATGCTAAACAATGGTCGAGGTCTCAGGTGGAATGTCGACCATTGACCTTGCCTCTATTGACTTGGGAGGAGTTTCATGCTCTCCTCTTGGAGTAGTATGTATCACATACTTTGATGGATAGGAAAAATGATGAGTTCTTGAATTTGGAACAGGGTAGCATGTCGGTCTGTGCGTATGAGGCAAAGTATCTTGCGTTGTCTTGTTTTGCTTTCAGTTGTTGGGGTTTGAGGAGGAGAGGATATGACTGTTTGTGAAGGGCTTGAACACCAATTTGCAAGTATTATCTGTGCACATAACTTCAGCAGGGAAGGGCTTCAATGAGGTAACATATTATGCTAAGAAGTTAGAAGGGGTCAAGCAAATGGGGTAGGCTAAAGTGTTAGCCAAGAAGCCTCAGAATGATGGAAACTTCAGTGCATCATACTCCAGGGGCCATTATAAGCAGGTATACTAAGCCCGTCCTATTCAGTCAGCTCTTCCAGCTGCTACAGGTGGTCGTCCAGGAGATAATCAGCAGTTTTCAGCTCCTAAAGGCCAAGGATCTTCTTACACATCTGCCAGCAGGCCTACACTTGATCGTGGTTGTTTCCATTGTGGTGATCTCGGCCACTTTAAGAGGGAGTTCCCTCATAGGTAGACTGGTATTAAGTTCCAGTAGCAATCTAAGGCCGTGGTTCTGGCAGGTCGAGCTGGTTATGCTAGATGCCGTCCACAGGGTGGGCGAGGTAACTTTCAAGGAGGCTGGGGAGACAGAGGAAACGGTGGTGCAGGCAGGGGTGTAGCGCAGCTAGCCAAGGAAATAGCTCAGATTGATGACCGGGCTCAGTGTTATGCTTTTCCAGGAAGGTCCGATGCTGAGGCATCAGATGCGGTGATCACAGGTACCATTCTAGTCTGTGATAGGATGGGTTTCGTTATTTTTGACCCATATCCCACATATTCATATATGTCTGTTAATTTTGCTTTATTTCTGGATTTGATTTATGATATCCTTAATTCTCCTATCCATGTTTTCACTTCGATTGGAGAGTCCATGATTGTGACTCATGTCTAACGTAATTGTTCTGTTATATTTGTGGGGTTGCATACTTGGGTAAACTTGGTAATTCTGGATATGCTAGACTTCGATGTCATTTTGGGCCTGACCTGGTTATCCCCTTATCATACTGTGTTGAATTGTAACACCAAGATTGTGGCTCTAAAAATTCCGAGTAAGGATAGGCTAGAGTGGGAAGGTGTGTAATGCCTAAGCCGGCCAAGATAATATCATTTGTTCGGGCTAGGAAGCTAGTGGGGAGAGGGTGTCTAGCCTTTTTGGCTTATCTCCAGGATGATAGTGTGGAGTCCCCATCTATTGAGTATGTTCCAGTTGTTTCAGAGTTTCGAGAGGTGTTCCTAGCGGATTTGTCTGGTATGCCTCCGGACATGGATAACGATTTTTGTATTGACTTGGAGCCAGTAACTCGCCCAATTTCCATTCCTCCATATCGTATGACTCCGGCAGAGTTAAGGGAACTTAAGACTTAGCTTCAGGAACTCCTAGATAAGTGATTCATCTATCCCAGTGCTTTGCCTTAGGGTGCTCCAGTCTTGTTTGTGAAGAAAAAGGATAGTAGTATGCGAATGCACATAGATTACAGGCAGTTGAATAAGGTAACCATCCAGAATAAGTACCTTTTACCCCATATAGATGATTTGTTTGACCAGTTACAGGGTACATCTCTCTGCTCAAAAATTGACTTGAGATCAGGGTATCATCAGTTGAAGATTAGGCCCAAGGATATTCCTAAGACTGCTTTTCAAACTCAATATGGGCATTACGAGTTCTTAGTGATGTCGTTTGGGTTGACTAATGCACCTGAAATATTCATGAGTTTGATGAATGGGTTATTTATAGCTTATTTGTATTTGTTCGTCATCGTTTTTATTGATGATATTTTGATCTATTTTGAGAGTAGGGAGGAGCATGCCAAACATCTCCGTATTGTGTTGGAATTGTTGAGGCGCCAACAACTTTATGCAAAGTTCTCCAAGTGTGAATTTTGGTTGGTTTCGGTCGCATTCTTAGGGCATATGGTGTTAGAAATGGGGGTGATGGTGGATACCCAGAAGATTGGGGCAATCAAGAGTTGGGTCCGGCCTAGCTCTGTGACCGAAGTAAGGAGTTTTCTTGGGCTAGCAGGCTACTATCATAGGTTTGTCAAGGACTTTGAATCTATTGATACTCACTTGACAAGGCTGAATAAAAAAGAGGTACCATTTGTGTGGTTCGACAAGTACGAGGAGAGCTTCCAAAAGATCAAGACACTTCTGACCACGACTCTTTTTTTGTCTTTGCCGGTTGAAGGTGAAGACTTTATTGTTTATTGTGATGCTTCATATCCGGGTTTGGGTGTTGTGTTAATGCAGGATAGGAATGTGATAGCCTATGCATCCAGACAACTAAAAGTTAATGAGAGGAATTACCCTACCCACGATTTAGAGTTGGCAGCGGTGGTGTTTGCACTCAAGATTTGGGGACACTATCTCTATGGTGTCAAGTGTGAGGTGTTCACTGATCATCGTAGTTTTTAGCATGTTTTCACTAAGAAGGACTTGAATCTGAGGCAGAGAAGGTGGATGGAGTTTCTATAGGACTATGATGTGACCATTCATTACCATCCCGGTAAGGCTAATGAGGTGGTAGACGCATTGAGCCAGAAGGAAGTTAGCTTGGGCAGTTTGGCTTGTTTGGGGGTGTCCAAGAAACCACTTGCAAGGGAGATTCAGGCCTTGGAATCTAGGTTCATGCACTAGGGTACCTCAAAAAAGGATGGAGTATTGGCTGGTATTGAGGTCAAATCCACATTCATAAAAGAGATAAGGACCAAACAATTTCAGGATTTGCAGTCAAGCAGGCTTCGGAGCAAGGTAATATCTAGAGAGTCCAGGGGCACCACTTAGATTCTGGTGGAATGTTAAATTTCAATGGAAGGATTTGTGTTCCTCGAGTTGCTGAAATCATTCAGAAAGTATTGGCAGAGGCTCATAGCTCACGATATTCGATTCATCCGGATGTAACCAAGATGTACATGGATTTGAGGTAGTTTTACTGGTGGTCCGGGATGAAAAGGGACATAGCTGAGTTTGTGTCCAAATGTAAAAATTTCTAGCAGGTAAAATATGAGCACCAAAGACCTGCAGGACTACTACAGAGGATGCCCATTCCAGAGTTGAAGTTGGAAAAGATAGACATGGACTTCGTGGTGGGTCTTCCCAAAACTTTGGGAAAGTATAAATCTATTTGGGTCATTATCGACAGGCTGACCAAGTAAGATCATTTCATTCTGGTCAGGGTGGATTACAATTCTCAGCAATTGGCTAAGATTTATGTGAAAAAGATCATAAGATTGCATGGGGTACCACTGTCCATCATTTCATATAGGGGTACGCAGTTTACCTCTAAGTTTAGGGTTAAGTTACATGAAGAATAGGGTACACAACTCACTTTTAGTACAACCTTATATCCTCAGACTGATGGTCAGTCGGAGAGGATGATTCAGGTATTGGAGGACATGCTAAGATCATGTGTAATTGACTTTGGGGGTCATTGGGACCATTTTCTACCATTGTGCGAGTTCTCGTACAATAACAACTACCACTCCAGTATCAACATGGCACCATTCGAGGCCCTATATGGGAGGGGTTGTAGATCACCTATAGGGTGGTTTGAGGAAGGCTATGTAAAACCTTTGGGCGTGGACTTGGTAAGGGAAGCACAAGAAAAGGTAAGAGGCATTTAGACCAAGTTACTAGCGGCCCAAAGCAGGCAGAAAGAATATGCGGATCGCAAATTAAGGGACATGAATTTCCAGGTTGGTGAACAAGTGTTATTGAAAGTGTCACCAATGAAGGGAGTTATGTGTTTTGGCAAGAAGGGCAAGCTCAGCCCTCAGTTCATCAGACCGTTTGAAGTTCTTGAGATCATGGGGCCAGTGGCTTACAGATTAGCACTGCCGACCAGTTTGTCGGGTGTCCACCCGGTATTCTATGTATCCATGCTAAAGCGATACCATGGGGATGGGGACTACATCATCAAGTGAGATGAGGTGTTATTTGATAAGGATCTTCTCTATGAAGAGGAACCATTTTTGATTCTTGATTGGGATGTACAGATATTGAGGACAAAGGTGATCAGTATGGTAAAGGTTCAATGGAAGCATCGTACAGTTGAGGAAGCCACTTGGGAAACCGAAAAGGACATGCAGAACAAGTACCCTCACTTGTTTGAGGATACAGGTACTACTCTTTTCGCTCTTTACTTTTTGTATTTTTGGTTTTCTTGTTCAAGGATGAACAATGGGTAAATTGGTATTTGTTGTAACGACTGGGTCTGTCATTATGGGTAAATCATTCGTGCTAATTTTTAGCGTTATAAAACTCTGGCTTTGGGAGTTTGAAATTTTGGGCTAGGCTAGTCTCGATCAGTTTTTGAGCGAGGTATGGTCTAGGGCAATCCAGTAAGGATTGGGTTAAGTGCTTTTATTTGAGATATTTTTCCATTTAGCTAAGACATAAAAGAGTCTGGAGGACCTTTCGGAATTGAATTCGGGTAAGTAGAACTCCCGATATCGAGGTTGACATGAAGGGGTTATTCTGGGACGTCGGGAAAATAAGTGTGTTGTAAAATGGGGAAATTTGAGGGACTTTATGACTTTATGTCCCGTATCAACCTCTACAGTGGTTGACACACTACTGTAGTGACCTCCGTTATAGTAGAGAAAATACCACTACAGCAGAAGTCAACGCAGGTCAACCACCGCTATAGCGGTCGACTCTACTACAACGGTACCGCTATAGCGGAGCCTGATGGGATTTAATGTAGAAACTTCCGCAAAATAGGCAGCTTTCAACAAAAACATTTTGAGAGAATAAGAGGGCGATTTTGGATGATTTCCATCAGTTTTACACTATTTTTTGTCCTAAAGGTAAGGTTTCTACTCCCCAGCCTTCGTACTATCTTTCCTACGCTTTAGAATTGCTAGGGGTGGCCTAGGGGGAAGGTTTGGAATGATATAGGAATGGAAGAATCTGGGGAAAAGGGGGATTCTAGGGTGCTAAAGTTCTTGGATCTTGATTATTGATGATGGGTGATGATTACTTAGCCATAATTCTCTAAAGGTATCCGTAAAAATGATGAATTTAGGTGAATTAATGGTGGAAAAGCCCGAGAATGGGTGGAATGATATAGGTTGGCCTGGGGATTGGGATTTTGTATAATCCAGGTACTTTTGGGTCAGTAATTGATTATGGTTCATGCATATTTGTTTCTAGACCAAGAACAAGAAATGGATTATGAAAAGGGGAAAGCTCCGGTTTAATAGAGCTTAGAATATTTTGAGGTAAGTGATGGTCATTGATTCTGTATGCATTGTATGTTTGTGTACTTTTGTCTAAGTGTTGTATGAGTTGCATGCTTATGGAATAATTTAGGAATGTCTAAGGGTCCTGTTATTAATCTTGTGATATGAAGTAGGTGTTATTGCTTGTTGGCTTACAAGGTTGATTGTTTATTGTTTGTGACTGTGGATTTTGTTTGACATTCGGTTGGCTCGGTTACCACACCTAGTATGGGCTAACATAGGTTGGCTCGGGTACCACGCCTATTACGGGATACTAATTGGTTGGCTTGGGTACCACGCCTGGTACGGGTTTACATATTTGCATTGTGCATTTGATTTTGGTTCTATGAGTGGACCGGGCTGTGTTTATGATTTGTGATATTGCATATGGTCCTTGAGAGGCAGGGTTATTATTATTGGTATGTGAGTCTGTTCTTGGTGTAGACCGGGTTGCATGTTTAACACATAGGTGTTGTTTAGGGGGATCCCATGTTTATAAAATTATATATTTATTTATAAGTATTGATTGTGGATCATGGTTATAAGAGTGGGGTACATGTGGGGACAAGCTAGGAAGAGACTTATAGTCTAGGGGTATTTGTTGGCTTGTTTACATATTTCCTATACTTCTACTTGGCTATTGTACTGTTCATATATTTATTATTTGGAACTGGATGATGATCCTACCAGTACACGGTGGTTGTGTACTGATTCTGCACTTGCTTTTCTGTTTGTGGGTACAAGCAATCTTCTGACGTTTGACGCACGACCTCACCTGTAGGCCTAACACATCAAGACATCAAGGGTGAGATGTTCAATCAAGCTGCCTTGGTTTATTTTGCACTAGTTGTAGCCCACTTATTTCGGGCTGAAACTCAGCTTATTTACATTGGGGGTTGCATCCCGTATTCTAGATTTTAGGTAGTGTTTTTGCTACGATGATTTTCAGGTTCTAGGGAGGAATTTTCCACAGGTTATTTATTATAGTTGATATTGTTATAGAATTGCTAGTTTATCTTCTTGCACACTGGTTTTGAACTGTTAGAATGGTTAAGTTTAGGGTCGTTGATGGTTCTCTCACCCGGAGGTTGGGTGAGTCCCACTCACGGCAGTCTGGGCCATTAAACATTGATTCCTTCACGATGTATATCCCCCTTTACTACTAATCGTGCCTTTAGCCTCTCTAAACTACCATTTGATTTCAGTTTAACCTTGTATACCCATTTTCAAGGAAGAGCATTATTGTCAGCCGGTAAAGGGGTGACTTCCCAAGTAGAATTGGAAATCAAAGCTTGGATCTCCTTGTACATAGAAAGTCTCCATCTAGGATGAGCTGCTGCTTGCTAATAAGAAATGGGTTCTTTGATTTTGTCTATTGCATCTAAGATAACTTTGTCATGAATACTTAGAAAAGAATAAGAAAAAGAATGAAGAGGCAAAGTATGCCGATCAGGGGAAATCACTGAAAAAGCAGAGTCACATACAAAATCTGATAAATAAGAAGGTGCCACAGATTGTATAGATGATCTGGGCAGGCTATCCAGTGTAGGTAGCACATCCATAAGAGTAGGAGAAATAAGAGGAGAAGAGGATAAGTAAGGAGTAGGTTTTAAGGTGGGTGAGGTGTGAATGGGAGATGGAAAACCCGGAGGTGAACCGAGAGGAGAGTGAGTGTGAATGGGAGATGTAGGAATATGAGTGGAACTGGAGACAACACATTACACTAAGGACTGATGAAGAATAGGTTCAGTAGAACGAAAAGTCCCTGGGTACATCTTGGACAGAAGAATGTATGCTCGGAGTTTATCCATGTCTAAATCAGTAGAACAAGTCTCAAAAACCCCAACAAGGGTGACTGGGCATAATCGAGTCTAAAATAGTAGTAAAACCAGTCTGATGCTTGGCTCGACCGTGTTTTGTATCGTTTCAAATCAGTAGAAAATCATGTCTAGCACTATGGCTCAGCCGAGTCTAGTGTCAATATGAAAATCAGTAATAAAATCATCATTTATGTCACGCCTCAAATAATGGGAGGCATGACCGACACCCGGAGCCCCAAAAGGCCGAGGGTGTCAAATTAGAGTGTATCTCTATTAAACCTGCTGGGGGTCTGAGACCGACAAGGTCTCTAAGAATAGCAATTTGAAACACTGAAAGCTCAATAGTAGATAAGCAACTCATGGCCGACAAGGCTATTATCATAGTAGATAGCTAATAACAAGGCCGGCAAGGCCATACCCAACAATGATATACATATACACGTCTACAAGCCTCTAGGAGTAAGTAAAATATCTCATATCCAGGAAAGGTTCCTGGACTACCTATAAGTTGTACATATACATAACCTGGTCAAAATATAAGCTAGACCTCTGACTCGTCAGCTCCAGGAAGAATGGAGCTTACCAAAATGGATGAACTCTGCAACTCCTACTAAAGAGGTCTGTCTAGGTATCTGTATGGACCTGCAGGCATGAATGCAGTGCCCCTAGGCAATGGGGACGTCAGTACGATAATAATGTACTGGCATGTAAGGCAGAAAGATAAAAGCAAGTCGCAAGTAGTAAATCTGAACAAGATATAATATGAAACTTGTAAGCTGTAATTGGTAAGACTCGTTAAGATCTTTTCTCCTTTATTATTTTTAGAACACAACACATGCATTAACTCACACCACAACTCACTCTTTATAACCCACACTGAACCACAATAGCGCCTCGGCGCACCTTATATATAATAGCCTCAATATGGCAGTAGCGCCTCAGCGCACACTATGTATATAATGGCCTCAATATGGCAGTAGCACCTCGGTGCACACTATGTATATAATGGCCTCAATATGGAAGTAGCACCTCGGTGCACACTATGTATATAATAGCGTCAATATGGAAGTAGCACCTCGGTGCACACTAACACGCAAACCACGCATAATAAGTGTATTACTAGATTGGCCTTCAAAGCTATTCTTGTTATTTATGAAGGTTCAATTAGATAACTTTTTTAGCCTTGGCTTACTAGGTGTTGGACTCAACATACAAAACACATATAAATGGGGATTTGACTTGCTAACTTTCCTTTTATACTTTCTAAAGCTTGATTAGAGATCACAATACAAGGAAGAAACTTGACAAAAGGATAACTTACGTTTCGTGCAAAAAGAATCATATTCTTATAAGAAGGAGACTTCAATCACCATAATGTATAACTTAGTTCCTTAAGACTTGTTGAGTTACCAAATTAGCTCTCTTACAACAGAATACTCAAATTCCTTTTTTCGGAGATTTAGAGTTCTATTTCTAGATTCATGCCGATAAGGAATAAAGAAGCCTTAACATACCTCGTTCCTTCCGAAGATTGCGCTTACCACAACTTGGACTTTCCTTTATTAAGTTAATCTACAACACAAGGGTATAATGAAGCTAATATTAGCTCATAAACCTGATGCAACTTTCCCAAAACAGTAGCTAAACATTTCCCGGGCAGATTTACGTATTTTTCATTAATTAAAGGTGTATCGTCACACCTTTCTCCCCTATCCAATACACATCACACACACACCAACCTACTTCCTCCAATAATACAAAACACATCAAACAGCCCCTACACAACTCACCATGCCAAAATACAATAGCAACACATTGAACCGACAGCTTCCGATCGCCGTCCCGTGACTTCTTAACAACAATTCAACAACAATTGTCCATCCGAACTTCAATCCAAAAATATGATTATGGGCAGATTACTTACCATGCTTTAAGGGGTGTTTTTATCCTCTTTTTATTGATGCCTTGAAAAACTTAAGTACCCCCTCCACATACACTAAACAGAGAAGAAGAAATCTCTCAATTGTTACACAATTTCTATGTGTTAAATCTTAAGAAAGGGGCTGCCATAGTTCATGTCTTTCTTACCATAGGATATCCTAGCTATATGTAGTAGATTAATACCAAAATAACAATTTGTTTAACTCACCTTAAGCTTGAATGAATCTTGATCTTCTTAGAACCCTAAAGGGAGAGAGGGGCTACCAAAGGAAAGGAGATAAGAGAGAATCTTTTCCAGCTTTTTGTGATCAATATTGATCAACAAAAGGTCTGTATAAAGGGACCTTTTTGGCTGACATTTTATTAGTATATATGGGCCAAAATGGGTCAAGACACTTAGGCCAATATTACGCTTTGCTTGGGCCACAAAAGGGTTAGGTTTTGTGGTTGATTTTTGGCTTCTCTTGGGTCAAAATGTGGTCAATATTGGTGGCTACCTTTTGTAGTTGTCTGGGAAAAATTTGGTTGTGCTTCGATGGGAAAACTTTAATCTTCATTTGGGCTACCATTAGGTCTAATAATCCATGATGTTTCTGCCCGTAATTGGCCCTCGGAACTTGGTTCTTTAGCGTAGGTAGGTGATGCACCTACTTGTCACCTAAAAGCTTAGATAAGTCGAGCAAGCACCTCACTTGTTTTATCTCATTTTCAAAACCCTTATCCTTATACTTTAACTTATCACTTATATACATTTGACCATTTCAAATTCTAGGCCAAAGTACCCCTTCACAATCTCGAGATCAAATACCTTCGTCGATATTTACTTTGTCACATAGGTTTTGAAAGGTACGGGGTGTTACATCCTTCCCCCCTTAGAATCATTTGTCCTCGAATGAGGGTAATGCATATAGAGCTCTAGTCCCTTAGGATTGTTTTGAAATTTTGGCAAAGTTTCCTTTATAATTGGGACTATCCAAAAACCTGAAACTCAGCAAAAGTCCAGCACGATGCCTTACAGGGCGATACAACTATATACAATTAAGTGTAATCATTTTCACATGTTCAAACCTGATCATATTTTCATAGTCGGAAGAGTATCAAGAACATAAGAATAGACTTACCTCTATACTATCTTCAAGTCATAAATAAATGGGGATGATTTTCCTCATTTCTTCCTCGGCTTCCCACGTCATTTCCTCGATATTATTATTTCTCCACAGCACCTTTACTGAGGCTACTTATTTGGTTTCGAGCTTCCTAACTTGACGATATAGGATAGAAATTGGTACTTCCTTATAGGATAAGTCTTCAGAAAGTTGAACATCTTTGATAGGCATAATACGTGAAGGATCGCATATGCACCTTCGTAGCATCGATACATGAAATACAAGATGGACTGTCTCCAATTCTGTGGGTAAATCTAGATCAAATGCCACTTTTCCTACCCTCTGAATGATCATGTATGGTCCAATATATCTTGGACTAAGATTTCCCTTTTTACTAAATCTCATAACACCTTTCATTGGCGAAACCTTTAGGAAAATCCAATCACTAATATTAAATTCCAAATCCCAACGTCGTACATCTGCATATGATTTCTGCCTACTCTGGGTTGTTAGTAATCTTTCTTGGATTAGCTTCACCTTCTCCATTGCCTAATTAACTAGGTCTGGCCCTAATAATCCTTCTTCTCCAATTTCAAACCATCCAATCGGTGATCTACACTTTCGTCTATATAAAGCCTCATAAGGAGCCATTTGAATGCTTGCATGGAAGCTATTATTATAAGCAAACTCAATTAGTGCAAATGGTAATCCCAACTCCCTTTAAAATTTAATACACAAGCTCGTAGCATATCTTCGAGTGTTTGAATAGTGCGTTCAGCTTGTCCATCTGTCTGTGGATGAAAAGTTGTACTGAGACTTATTTGAGTACCTAAGCCTCTATGGAAAGACCTCAAGAAATTTGCTGTAAACTGAGCATCCCTATCTGAAATGATGGAAATTGGGACACCATGAAGTCGAACTATTTCACTAATATACAACTTGGCATAATCTTCAGCCGTATAAGTTGTCCTGACTGTCAAAAAGTGAGCTGATTTTGTAAGTCTATCTACAATCACCCATATGGAGTCATACTTCCGATAAGTACGAGGTAAGCCTGTAATAAAGTCCATGTTGATCACCTCCCATTTCCAGGTAGGTATCACTATACTTTGAGTTAGTCCTCCGGGTCTCTGGTGTTCAATTTTTACCTGTTGAAAATTTAGGCATTGGGCTACAAACTCTGCAATATTTCTCTTCATATTATTCCACCAATAAATTTGTCGAAGATCATGATACATCTTCGTCGCTCCTGGATGGATTGAATAGTTGGAATAGTGAACTTCTGCCAAAATTTTCTCCCGAAGCTCCCCAACGTTAGGTACACATAGACGACCTTGATATCTCAAAACCACATCTTCCTTAAGCTCTATTAGTGGTTGCTTCTGTTGTGGAATTTCCTCCCTCAATCTTACTAATTCTGGATCATCGTATTGTCGTTCCTTTACCTCTATTATAAGTGAGCATTCCACTGTGCTTTGAATAACAACTCCCCCATTACCTTGGTCTAGTAGTTGAACCTGCAAATTAGCTAACTGATGTAGTTCTCTTGTCATCTCAATCTTTCTATTTTCTACATGGCTCAAGCTTCCCATGGATTTGCGGCTAAGTGCATCGGCCACTACATTGGCCTTACCTGGATGGTACAAAATATCAACGTCATAATCCTTTAGTAACTCTAGCCACCTTATTTGCCTTAGGTTTAAATCCTTCTATTTGAATAAATACTATAGACTTTTATGGTCCGTAAACACGTCTACATGGACTCCAAACAAGTAATGGCGCCAAATTTTCAAGGCAAATATAATTGCTGCCAATTCAAGATCGTGAGTAGGGTAATTTTGTTCGTGCTTTCTTAGTTGTGTTGAGGCATAGGCAATAACTTTACCATGTTGCATTAAAACGCAGTCCAACCCAATCCATGAAGTATCACAATACACAACATAACCTTCTGTGCTCTCTGGCAGAGTTAAGACAGGTGCTGAAGTAAGCCTGTCCTTTAACTCCTGAAAACTCTACTCACATGCATCAGACCACTGGAACTTGGCAGCTTTATGAGTCAACTTTGTCAATGGTGCATAGATAGAAGAAAATCCTTCACAAACCTCCGGTAATAACCTGCTAAGCCCAAAAAACTATGGATCTCTGTAGCATTCAAAGGCCTCGGCCAATTCTTTACAGCTTCAATCTTTTGGCCGTCAACTCTAATACCTTCATCTATAATTATATGGCCAAGAAAAGCCACTGAAGTCAACCAAAACTCACATTTGGAGAACTTCGCATATAATTTATGATTTTGAAGTGTTTGCAATACTGCACGTAGATGATCAGCATGTTCGGCTTCGGACCGTGAGTAAATCAGGATATCATCAATAAATACGATCACGAATACATCTAGGATTGGCTTGAAGACCCGATTCATTAGGTCCATAAAAGTTGATGGGGCATTAGTAATCCCAAAAGACATTACTAGAAATTCAAAGTGGCCATACCTTGTCCTAAAGGCTAATTTTGGAACATCTACCCCTTTAACACATAACTGGTGATACCCCGACCGCAAGTCAATCTTTGAAAAACATTTGGCGCCTTGCAACTGATCAAAAAGGTCATCAATCCTTGGAAGCGGATACTTATTCTTGATTGTAACTTTGTTCAGCTGTCGGTAATCGATACACATTCTCAAGGACCCATCCTTCTTACGAATAAACAAAACTAGTGCGCCCCATGGCGATGTACTAGGCCTAATGAAACGTTGTTCGAGTAGATCCTTTAATTGTTCCTTTAACTCTCTTAATTCTACAGGAGCCATCCTGTAAGGGGGAATTGATATTGGCTGAGTATCTGGGAGTAGGTCAATGGCAAACTCAATTTCCCTTTTTGGAGGGATTCCTGGAAGCTCATCTGGGGATACATCTAGAAACTGACTCACCACGGGAACCGATTGAAGAGTCGTTGGTCCATCCTCTGTGCTTCTTACTCAGAATAAATGATAAATATAGCCTTTAGAAATCATTTTCTGGGCCTTAAGGTGGGAAATATACCTACCCCTTGGCGTGACAACATTACCTTTCCACACCAGGATTGTCTCTTTCGGAAAATGGAATTTGACAACCTTAGTTCTACAATCGATATTAGCATAACATGCAGCTAACCAGTCCATGCCCATAATGACATCGAAGTCAATCATATCTAATTCAATTAGATCAGCTGAAGTGAAACAGTGTCACGACCCAGTTTCTCGGTCATGATGGCACCTACAACCCCCGGTAGGTGAACCAATCCCCGTAGCCCAGAACAGTTAGCAATGGGCTACTATCTAACAAATAAGGGAACAAGACAAAGAGAACAGATAAAAGGAATATAAATATATACATATGCGGAAAGTAAACCAAACCCCAAGACCTGGTATCATAGTATAGAGCCAAACTACATACATGGAGTGCAAATAAACCAAAACTATATATACAGATGTCTCTGAATGGTAATAGAGTACATGAAGCAAAAGATAAACTAAAGCTAAGCTCCGATCGCCAAGAGCTCACCCTCAGTCGGAAGTAGTCCCCAACAGATCTCCAAGCACGAATCACAACGATCTAACGGCGATGGCCCACACTAGGATCTGCTCCCAAAGATGCAGGGAGTAGGGGTGAGCACCAAATGCGAAGTATAAGGTACCCAGTAGGTATCATAGGCCGACTGGGCACATATAAGATAAAAGCGTAGTAATAGACAGAATAGAAGCAAGCAGTCACGGAAATCAATGAAAGGTACACAGGAACTAGCCCAGAGGGAAATCAACAGAACCACATATGAGGCTAGTAAGCAGAATATACACACCATAGGCACAGGTGAAAGTAAGAAATAACGCACCTGGGGTCCTTGCAATAATAGTGATACAAAATAAGTTTACGAAATGGACGGTATACCGGTAACCTCAAGTGTAAAAAGAAGAGAGAAAGAGTAATCATAGGCATGCTCAGAGACATGAATCAAACTCAACTAATCATATCAATCTCAAATCCAGAAACTAACAGTCTAGCAGTAACCAATTTCATAATTAACCGTAACAGGGAACAATGCTGTAAGTAAATAGCAAAAGTCTACCTACAGTCCCCCGGCCGCCCATACAACCGAGGAACACAAACAAGTGAAAACAAACCCTCCGGCATCCCATACTACCAGAGCGTACAATCATCAAACAACAAACAAGGGTGGAGCCTCAAACAATGAATGATATGATGCATGAAGATCTCAAGTGAAATGGTATCTCTGTATGTACCTCCTCCGGCGCCGATCCGGCCCAGCAGGTAGGTTCCATGGAAGGACACTGCCCGTATACCTCTACTCCACCGTATACCCCTCCTCCGGCACACGCAGCCCATAGCCCCTGGCCCGGATGGCAAGGTCCATGGAGGTCCCAGACCCCATACTAAAACTCAGTATCAGAACATGTCGTCCGGAAGCAAGTCCGGTATCAGGATGGAGACCCAGTCTCGAATATCCAATGCCCAGACCCTGTACAGGACTAAAGTAGTAGGAAAATATCTCAAAAACCCCTCCAAGGGTGCCCGGGGATAACCGGGTCTAAACAGTAAAAAGCCATCTCAGGTGCTCGGTCCGACCGAGGCTAAAAATCATCTCAAGTAGCAAGAAAACTCAACTAGCACTCCGGCCCTGCCGAGTCAAGCGTTAATCGTAAAACTGATGATTTAAAACATAATTTTACTTTCTTTTACCCAAGAATACTCACAAGTTAAATCAACCATTTCCAAATCATTTCCATCAAAAACAGGTCCCCCGAGGCCATGCAAGGTTTAGAAAATAGTGCCAGTAGGCCCGAATCCAAAACCATAGTAAAACATAGATAAAACCTCTTTATATGCATGGAAATGGTATGATCACACACAATAGATGCCCAGCAGCTCACAATCAACCTATCGACCCTGCACAGGCCCACAGCTACTCAGCAAGCATAACCAGCCTAGAAGGATATTTCTATGCCCGGGACTCGCGGACATTCCCAAAATCCCACCTTCTATGTTCCAGAGTCAAAAAGGCCTCACAGGACCACAAGGGTAAATAAAATATATCGGCAAATACTACAAGCAACGGAGAAACAAAAGAAGGCGGACGTGAATAAAGCGGTCGAGGTCTGTGGTACCAACCTAATAAACCAACCCAAGGATGCCCATTAATACAATTTTATTCTATATATGCAGAGTCTAGAGAAAATAAACCATAACCTACCTGTCGTCCGACGACAAGCTGCTAGAACAACGATGTCCAAGCTCGAACCACTCCAAGAAAATCCAAAACTAAATCGGAATCGGATTTGGGATGGAATAACTTGACGTAGATAATTGATTTTCTTCCGAAGATCAAAATATAGCTGTACGATAACTCTTCTTTAACATATGCGTACATATATTTATATGAAGCATGCTAACAGTACATAGAAACCTTATGAAGGAATATAAAAAAAGTGATTTAGAAGTTAATTAAGATAAATACAAAGCAAATTCTTTTCTTTCTAATGCTTAAGTTAATTATATAGTAACTATACTAACAGACAACTCACCACCTATGTAATACTCATCATTAGTATTCATTTGTCACAGCTCCACGTGCAAGTGGGGTGTCACACCAAAGTATTTTATCCCGTTATATATATACTCGGGTATTGCATAAATTCATGGTAAAATATAAATAACTTTTTGAATATACCATAATTAATAGAAAATCATTTCAAATAAAACCTACTATATTATAATAATAAATTTCAACATCACTAAATTTACTATCACCGTTAAAATATTACAATGTATAAAAACTTTATAAAATAAATACATATACAATTATATCGTAACAAAATATTTTTCATAAACCTTTTAAACATTTTGAAAAGGCAATAATAATATAATTTTTACCAAATTCAACTTTTAAATAAAATATTCTCAAATACACGCGCGATGCTAATAAAGTTCTTAGGCTTAGGCTCGTAATTCACCAACGCACGATTTTGATACTGAAGAATTCTCTCGAGATCCTCCATTATGTTTTATCACTGTTTCGAAACTGAAATGGCATTTTAAAACGTGAAGTTGAGGCTTAAATCGAGTTTAACCCGACCCGGTTCGCGACCCGGTTCGCGACCCGGTTCGCAACCCGTTTTCTGCCAGACAGTCCGCGGTAAAACAGTCATAACTTTTTACTCCGCGATCAGTTGGACGTGAGGTTTTGTGCGTAGGAAACTAGACTCGTAGACCTTCGATTTGATATTTTGGGGGACTTCTAACTCTTTATATATTGAGAGAAAAGCCCTGAGACATTTGACCCAAAGTTCAGAAAATTCATTAAAGAACTTACGATAACTTTTGCCGACTTGCTTGGCTTCAAAACTTATAATGCGACCAAACAAATGGGCCCAACACCAAAATACCGGTCCTGACGAGCCTTAAGTGACTTGGGGCCACTACAAACACGCTCTAACGGCACAAGGAAAACGTATTCGTGGAAATAACCGGAAGGGTCATTACATCATCCACTACTAAAAAGGACTTTCGTCCTCGAAAGTCAAGGTCAAGGGGGTACCTGAAGGCTAAAATAGCTGCGGATACTGATCCCGCATATCTCTCTCGGTCTCCCAGGTAGCCTCCTCGACTGGACGGTGCCTCCACTGAACCTTAACAACCGGGATCTCTCGAGACCTCAATCTCCTGACATATCTGGCCAAAATAGTTGTCGGCTCCTCAACAAAGGCTAAACCCTCATCCAACTGAACTGAATCCCACTGCAACACATGAGACTCGTCTGAGACATACCGACGCAACATCAAAACATGGAATACAGGATGTATAGCTGAAAACATCGGAGGCAAGGCTAGCTGATAGGCAACGCTACCAACCCTCTGAAGAATCTCAAACGTCCCAATGTACCTGGGGCTAAGCTTGCCCCGCCTACCAAATCTCATCACGCCCTTCATGGGCGATACACGGAGAAACACCAAGTCACCGACACTAAACTCCAGGGTACAAAGCCTAGGATCAGCATAACTCTTCTGCCTGCTCTGAGCTGCCCGAAGTCTGTTCTGAATCACTCGGAGTCGGTCTAAGGAACCTCGAAGCAAATCTGTGCTCTGTGGCCCGGCACTAGAACCATCAAACTAACCTACCGGTGATCTGCAACGCCTACCATACAAAGCCTCAAAAGGTTCCATGCCGATACTCGAATGGAAGCTGTTATTATAAGCAAACTCTGCCAAGGGAACAAACTGATCCCAAGAACCTCCAAAGTCAAGAACACAGGCTCGAAGCATGTCCTCCAAAATCTGAATGGTCCTCTCGGACTGGCCATCTGTCTGAGGGTGGAAAGCGGTACTAAGATGAACCTCTGTACCTAAATCTCGCTGAATAGCCCTCCAGAACTAAGATGTGAACTGAGTGCCGCGGTCTGAAATGATAGAAGCTGGGACCCCATGCAACCGAACAATCTCACGAAGATAGATCTGAGCTAACCTCTCTGCACCATAAGAAGTATGAATCGGCAAGAAATGTGCTGACTTAGTCAGCCTATCAACAATCACCCATATGGAATCAAACCCATGAGAAGTACGGGGCAAACCAACAATGAAGTCTATAGTAACCCCTTCCCACTTCCACTCAAGAATGGGAAGTCGCTGCATCAAACCACCAGGTCTTATGTGCTCGAACTTAACCTGCTGGCAGTTCAAGCACCGAGATACGAACTCTGCTATATCCCGCTTCATACCACTCCACCAGTAAAGCTGTCTCAAGTCTCTATACATCTTTGCTGTTCCAGGGTGAATGGAGTATCTAGTACAATGTGCCTCATGAAGTATCAACTGAATCAAATCACTAATCCTCAGAACACAAAGGCGACTATCAAACCTCAGAACCCCATCTGAATCTAGAGTAGCCTGACTGGTCTCACCTTGAACAACCCGGTCACGAAGGTCACTTAACTGCTGATCCTCAAACTGACGGCTCTGAATCTGATCAACCAAAGTAGAACGAACCTCAATACTGGCGAGAACTCTGCTAGAATCCGACAAGTCAAGCCTAACCAAACGGTTAGCCAAGGACTGGATGTCCAAGGCCAACAGTCGCTCTGAAACTGCAAGAGAAGCTAGGCTACCCATACTTACTGCCATCCGACTCAAGGCATCCGCTACCACGTTTGCCTTGCCCGGATGATACAGAATAGTGAATTCATAGTCCTTCAGTAACTTGACCCATCTCCTCTGCCTCGAGTTCAACTCCCACTGACTCGTGATATACTGAAGACTATGGTGATCGGTGAAGATCTCACAGTGAACTCCATATAGGTAATGCCTCCAGATCTTGAGCGCGAAAACTACCACCGCCAACTCTAAGTCATGAGTGGGGTAGTTGCGCTCGTGAATCTTCAGCTGCCTCGACGTATATGCTATTACTCGACCCAGCTGCATCAACACACAACCAAGACCAACCCCAGAAGCATCACAATACACGGAGAAGCTCTGACCCTCAACCGGCAAAGTCAAAACTGGAGCTGAAGTCAATAAGGCCTTAAGCCTCTGGAAGTTATCCTCACACTGATCCGACCACTGAAATGGGACATCCTTCCTAGTCAGCATAGTCATGGGTGCTGCTATGGAAGAAAAACCCTCAATGAACCATCTGTAGTAACCCGCTAACCCAATAAAACTGTGAACCTCAGTAACAGTAGTAGGTCTAGGCCACTCACAAACCGCTGAAATCTTTCCCGGATCAACCCTAATCCCATCCTTAGACACCACGTGCCCTAGGAATGCAACTGACTCAAGCCAAAACTCGCATTTTGAGAACTTGGCATAAAGCCGATGATCTCTCAAAGTCTGGAGTATAACCCTCAAGTGCTGCTCATGCTCATCTCTGCTACGCGAGTATACCAAGATGTCGTCTATAAAAACTATCACAAATGAGTCCAAATACGGGCCAAGAACCATGTGCATCAAGTTCATAAAGGCTGCGGGGGCATTAGTCAACCCAAAAGACATCACCAGGAACTCATAATGGTCATAACGTGTCCTGAATGCTGTCTTAGGGATGTCCTCCGCCCTAATCCTCAACTGGTGGTAGCCAGACCTCAGATAATTCTTCGAAAACACGACTGAACCCTGAAGCTGGTCAAACAAATCATCAATCCTCGGCATCGGATACCTATTCTTCACTGTCACCCTATTCAGCTGCTGATAATCAATACACATGCGCATCGACCCATCCTTCTTCTTCACGAAGAGAACAGGAGCACCCCAAGGTGACACACTAGGCCTAATAAAGCCCTTAGCTAACAGATCCTGGAGCTGCTCCTTAAGCTCCCTCAACTCAGCAGGAGCCATACGGTAAGGAGAAATAGAAATGGGCCTAGTGCCCGACTCTAGCTCAATAGCGAAATCAATATCTCTCTCAGGTGGAAGGCCTGGTAGGTCGGTAGGAAACACATCGAGGAAGTCTCTAACCACATGAACGGACTCAGGAGAAGTAGGGTCAGCACTAAAATCTCGGACATATGCTAGATAAGCTAAACACCCACGGGAAATCAACTTCCTAGCTCGAAGACAAGAGATGATCCGAGATGGTGCATGGCTAACAGAACCCTGCCACACAACCGGGGATACACCGGGCACAGCTATGGTAATGGTCTTGCAATAACAATCCAAAACCACACGGTGAGGGGATAACCAGTCCATGCCCAGTATAACATCAAAATCTAGCATATTAAGAATCATCAAATCACCCCAAGTCTCTGAATCACCAATAGATATCATACAAGATCTCACAATCCGATCCACTACTAAAGAATCTCCTATTGGGGTCGAAACAGAAATAGGAACATATAATGGCTCATTAGCCAACCCCAAACTAGGCACAAAGTAGGCAGATACATATGAACAAGTGGATCCCGGATCAAATAAAGCCATAGCAGACTGATGGCACACAGAAATCGTACTTGTAATCACAGCATTTGAGGCCTCTGCCTTTGGTCTCCTAGGGACCGCGTAAAACTGACGACGACCTCCACCTGCCCGACCGCCATCCCTACCACCTGCTCTGCCACGCGAAGCACTACCTCTACTCTGACGACCACCCCCTCTAGCCGTAGGCTGAACTGCTTGTAAAGGCTCGGCCAACTGAACTGTACCCTGCTGAGGGCAATCTCTAGCAAAATGACCCATCGCACCACAAGTAAAACAAGCCCCTGACGGCCTACTCAGTCGAGATGAACCAGCAAATCCCGTATGACCACCGCGACCTGATGCCCCAGAAACTATACCCCTCGAAGACTAGCTGCCATAGCCCTGATGGCTGCTCTAACCCTGCTCGAACTGGGTACTACCGAAAGTCTGAAGGGAAGCCTGAACCGGTCGGCTGGATTGACCCTGGTACTGCTGTGGCTGATTACTCCGGCTCCACTGGCCAGGACCTCTACCACCATATCTGGAACCACTATAGACACCCTGATGTCGAGGCCTCTTATCTCTGGACCCCTGATCAAGTCGCTTTAGGTCTTCCACAGTGCGGGCATAGTCTACGATAGCCTGAAATGACTGACCACTGGCAACCAATATCTCAGCTGGCTTCCTGATCTCTGGCCTCAAACCCCATACAAATATGTGAATCCTATCTGCCTCGGTAGGAATGATCATAGCTCCGAACGGTGCTAGCTGATGAAAATGGGTCTCATACTCCGAGATAGTCGTAGACCCCTGTACAAGGTGAGTAAACTTCTCCCTGCGACACTCCCGATCACTCTGGGGTAGGAACTTGGCCATAAAGGCCTCATAAAACTTAGACCAGGTCAAAGGAGGTGACGACGGTGGTCTACAAGCAACCTGGGCCTTCCACCATAACTTCGCTGGGCCCTCTAACTGATAGGTAGTATAACCAACCCCGTGAGTCTCCAACAAACCCAAATGATGCAACATCTCCTCACATGTAGTAATAAAGTCATGTGGATCCTATCCAGAAGTACCAGCAAACCTCGGAGGTGCTAACCTTAAAAACCTACCCAACGCCTTCTGCTCTGACTCTGACATAACTGGGCGAGGAGCAAGAGGTTGTGCAACAGATGGAACCGGAACGACCTCCGCACGGGGAGCCATAGCAGCCGACTGCGCTCCTAAGCTTTGTGCACCGAGGGCTGCCCCCTGAGCGGATGTCTGCGCTACCTCAGAAGGCCGCTCTCCAATCACACCCAAAAGCTGTAATAGTAATCCCCGAATATCTGTAGACTTAGCTGCGACTGGAGTTGGCACAGAAGTGGGCACTGGAGCTGGTGCTGGAGCTGGCGCTGGAGCTGGCGCTGGAGGCTCATCTCCGAGTGATGCCGATGATCTCGTACGAACCATCTGCGGAAGAATGAAGTAGAATAAATGAGATCTCCAGAAACTTCAAGGGTTCTACGCACGACACAGAAGCAATGAAAGAGTCAAATTCCTAAAATGCCACTGTAGCCTCCCAAAGATTGAGTACAGATGTCTCTGCCCCGATCCGCAGGACTCTACTAGACATTGGCTCCTATACTGATGACACCGGTGAACCTAAAGCTCTGATACCAAGTTGTCACGACCCAGTTTCTCGGTCATGATGGCACCTATAACCCCCAGTAGGTAAACCAATCCCCGTAGCCCAGAACAGTTAGCAATGGGCTACTATCTAACAAATAAGGGAACAAGACGAAGAGAACAGATAAAAGGAATATAAATATATACATATGCGGAAACTAAACTAAACCCAAGACCTGGTATCATAGTACAGAGCCAAACTACATACATGGAGTGCAAATAAACCAAAACTATATATACAGATGTCTCTGAATGGTAATAGAGTACATGAAGCAAAAGATAAACTAAAGCTAAGCTCCGATCGCCAAGAGCTCACCCTCAGTCTGAAATAGTCCCCAACAGATCTCCAAGCACGAATCACAGCGATCTAACGGCGATGGCCCACGCTAGGATCTGCACCCAAAGATGCAGGGGGTAGGGGTGAGCACCAAATGCGAAGCATAAGGTACCCAGTAGGTATCATAGGCCGACTGGGAACATATAAGATAAAAGCGTAGTAATAGACAGAATAGAAGCAAGTAGTCACAGAAATCAACGAAAGATACACAGGAACTAGCCCAGAGGAAAATCAACAAAACCACATATGAGGCTAGTAAGAAAAATATACACACCATAGGCACAGGTGAAAGTAAGAAATAACGCACCTGGGGTCCTTGCAACAACAGTGTATACAAAATAAGTTTACGAAATGGACGGTATACCGGTAACGCTCAGTGTAAGAAGAAGAGAGAAGAAGTAATGATAGGCATGCTCAGTAGACATGAATTCAACTCAAACTCATCATATCACTCTCAAATCCAGAAAACTAACAGTCTAGCAGTAACCAATCTCATACTTATCCCTAATAGAGAATAATTCTGTAAGTAAATAGCAAAAGTCTACCTACAGTCCCCCGGCCGCCCATACAACCGAGGAACACAAACAAGTGAAAACAAACCCTCCGGCATCCCATACTACCGGAGCGTACAATCAACAAACAACAAACAAGGGTGGAGCCTCAAACAATGAATGATATGATGCATGAAGATCTCAAGTGAAATGGTATCTCTGTATGTACCTCCTCCGGCGCCGATCCGGCCCAGCAGGTAGGTTCCATGGAAGGACACTGCCCGTATACCTCTACTCCACCGTATACCCCTCCTCCGGCACACGCAGCCCGTAGCCCCTGGCCCGGATGGCAAGGTCCATGGAGGTCCCAGACCCCATACTAAAACTCAGTATCAGAACATGTCGTCCGGAAGCAAGTCCGGTATCAGGATGGAGACCCAGTCTCGAATATGCAATGCCCAGACCCTGTCCAGGACTAAAGTAGTAGGAAAATGTCTCAAAAACCCCTCCAAGGGTGCCCGGGGATAACCGGGTCTAAACAGTAAAAAGCCATCTCAGGTGCTCGGTCCGACCGAGGCTAAAAATCATCTCAAGTAGCAAGAAAACTCAACTAGCACTCCGGCCCTGCCGAGTCTAGCGTTAATCGTAAAACTGATGATTTAAAACATAATTTTACTTTCTTTTACCCAAGAATACTCACAAGTTAAATCAACCATTTCCAAATCATTTCCATCAAAAACAGGCCCCCGGGGCCATGCAAGGTTTAGAAAATAGTGCCAGTAGGCTCGAAGCCTAAACCATAGTAAAACATGGATAAAACCTCTTTATATGCACGGAAATGGTATGATCACACACAATAGCTGCCAAGCAGCTCACAATCAACCTATCGACCCTGCACAGGCCCACAGCTACTCAGCAAGCATAACCAGCCTAGAAGGATATTTCTATGCCCGGGACTCGCGGACATTCCCAAAATCCCACCTTCTATGTTTCAGAGTCAACAAGGCCTCACAGGACCACAAGGGTAAATAAAATATATCAGCAAATACTACAAGCAACGGAGAAACAAAAGAAGGCGGACGTGAATAAAGTGGTCGAGGTATGTGGTACCAACCTAATAAACCAACCCAAGGATGCCCATTAATACAATTTTATTCTATATATGCGGAGTCTAGGGAAAATAAACCATAACCTACCTGTCGTCCGACGACAAGCTGCTAGAACAACGATGTCCAAGCTCAAACCACTCCAAGAAAATTCAAAACTAAATCGGAATCAGATTTGGGATGGAATAACTTGACGTAGATAATTGATTTTCTTCCGAAGATCAAAATATAGCTCTACGATAACTCTTCTTTAACATATGCGTACATATATTTATATGAAGCATGCTAACAGTACATAGAAACCTTATGAAGGAATATAAAAAAGTGATTTAGAAGCTAATTAAGATAAATACAAAGCAACTTCTTTTCTTTCTAATGCTTAAGTTAATTATATAGTAACTATACTAACAGACAACTCACCACCTATGTAATACTCATCATTAGTATTCATTTGCCACAGCTGCACGTGTAAGTGGGGTGTCACACCAAAGTATTTTATCCCGTTATATATATACTCGGGTATTGCATAAATTCATGGTAAAATATAAATAACTTTTTGAATATACCATAATTAATAGAAAATAATTTAAAATAAAACCTACTATATTATAATAATAAATTTCAACATCACTAAATTTACTATCACCGTTAAAATATTACAATGTATAAAAACTTTATAAAATAAATACATATACAATTATATCGTAACAAAATATTTTTCATAAACCTTTAAAACATTTTGAAAAGGCAATAATAATATAATTTTTACCAAATTCAACTTTTAAATAAAATATTCTCAAATACACGCACGATGCTAATAAAGTTCTTAGGCTTAGGCTCGTAATTTACCAACGCACGATTTTGATACTGAAGAATTCTCTTGGGATCCTCCCTTATGTTTTATCACTGTTTTGGAACTGAAATGGCGTTTTAAAACGTGAAGTTGAGGCTTAAATCGAGTTTAACCCGACCCGGTTCGCGACCCGGTTCGCAACCCGTTTTCTGCCAGACAGTCCTCGGTAAAATAGTCATAACTTCTTACTCCGCGATCAGTTGGACGTGAGGTTTTATGCGTAGGAAACTAGACTCGTAGACCTTCGATTTAGTATTTCGGGGGACTTCTAAATCTTTATATATTGGGAGAAAAGCCCTGAGACATTTGACCCAAAGTTCAGAAAATTCATTAAAGAACTTACGATAACTTTTGCCGGCTTGCTTGGCTTCAAAACTTCTAATGCGACCAAACAAATGGGCCCAACACCAAAATACCGGTCCTGATGAGCCTTAAGTGACTTGGGGCCGCTACAAACACGCTCTAACGGCACAAGGAAAACGTATTCATGGAAATAACCGGAAGGGTCATTACAGACGGTCATAAATCCACACTACACAATCTCGATAAACTCGTCTAGCTATAATAGATTCACCAACCGGCGTAGATACAACAAAGGGTCTAGGCAACAACTCAGGGCCTGCCCCCAACTTACCAGCAACGAGCGGGGTAACATATGAAAGAGTAGAGCCAGGATCTATAAGTGCATAAACAGCTTGAGTAAAAATAGCGAATGTACCTGTAACAACATCAGGTGACGATTCCAAGTCTTGGCGACCGACTAGAGCATAAGTGCGATTCTGACCACCGCCTGAACTGGATAATCGTCCTCCTCCTCTACCTCTACCACGACCTAGTGTAGCCTGTGGGCCTGTTCTAGGCTAATGAATAGTAGATGTAGAAGCTGCTATCGACACTGTAGGCTGGGACATCTCACCCCTACCTCTACTAGGACAGTCTCGCATAAAGTGATCAGGATGCCCACACGAATAACAAGTATCTGAACCCAGGCGACATATCCCAGGATGCTTCCTACCGCACTGAACACAAGGTGGAAAAGGTGGCCTCATCTGACCTGAATGCCCCTGGCGATAGAAACTTGATGCACCTGAACTGTGGCCTGGTCCAGTCTGAGAAAAATGATCATACCTCTGCCTTTGCAACTGATATGGGGAACAACTAGTAGGGTGGGGTGATCGCCTATTAAAATGTGGCCTAACATTACCTCATGGCTCTACATAGGACCCAGTAGCTCTACCCCTCTTATTATGATCCCTTTCTCGGCCTTGGTTATCTCCAATTTGTACTTCAAGATCCTCTGCAGTCTGAGAAATAGCTTGTATCTTAGAAATATTCATATCCTCTTGTGTGGCTTCTATTGTTAATCCCTTAATCAATTTATCCTTAAGGCCACGCACATATCGATGAACTCTAGCTCGCATCGTACTCACAATATCGGGGGCGTACCTGGCTAATGAATTAAATCTGAGGCTGTACTGTCGAACACTCATATTGCCCTACCTAAGGGCTAGAAATTGATCAATTCTGGCCTCTCGAACCTCCTGTAGAAGATAGTGAGCTAGGAAGGCCTCTGAAAATTCCTCCTATTCAGCTAGGGGTGCATTTGATCCCCTAAACCTATCCCAAGCCTCGAACCGTAAAATGGCCATATCTCGTAACCTGAAAGATGCAAACTCCACTGCCTCCACTACTGTTGCATGCATGACTCAAAGTACTCGATATGACTGATCAATAAACTCCTGAGGATCCTCACGTGGATCAGAGCCTATAAATATAGGAGGACTTAGGCTGATAAACTCTCGAGCCCTAGAACTTTCTGAGCCACCTGACCTAGCACTCGTTGATGCCCCAATTTGTTGTTGTTGTGTGGCTACCATCTGGGTGAATAATCGAACAACACTCCTGATGTCCTGGTCCTTTGCTTCAGGTGGAGGAGCTGCAGGTGCTGGTTCATCTCTAGCTATCTCAGATGCCACTGGAGCAGGTGGGGTCAGGGGTACTGGATCCCTCCTAGTCTCATCAGGTACTTGATGAACTGGGATCTCTGGTTTCGGTGATTCACTTTGAGCCTCAAATCTATCCATTCGGATAGGTGGGGAAATACTTGTACCTTCCCCTGTATCCATTCCAACCCGTCGGCTACTCATTTGTCTGGTCACATGAATTTCTGTAAACAAGGAATAGAAAAATATGAATTAGACTTCAAACATCTTATGACCTTGCTCTATTGCACGATCAAGCAGATGAAAGAAGGATAAAAATTCCTAAATGTCCCGTAGCCGCATGATTATAGGTATTGTTTACAACACACCCATTAGCAAGACTCTACTAGACACGGCTTGTAGACTCCCAGGGATTCGACGTGCTCTGATACCAAGTTTGTCACGCCTCAAACCATGGGAGGCATGACCGACACCTAGAGCCCCAAAAGGCCGAGGGTGTCAAAATAGAGTGTATCTATATTGAACCTGCTGGGGGTCTGAGACCGACAAGGTCTCTAACAATAGCAATTTTAAACACTGAAAGCTCAATAGTAAGTAAGCAACTCAAGGCCGACAAGGCTATTATCATTGTAGATAGCTAATAACAAGGCCGACAAGGCCATACCCAACACTGATTTACATATACACATCTACAAGCCTCTAGGAGTAAGTAAAATATCTCATATCCAGGACAGGGCCCTGGACTACCCATAATTTGTACATATACATAACCTGGTCAAAATATAAGCTAGACCTCTGACTCGTCAGCTCAAGAAAGAATGGAGCTTACCAAAATGGTTGAACTCTGAAACTCCTACTGAAGAGGTCTGTCTGGGTATCTGTCTGGACCTGCAGGCATGAATGCAGCGCCCCCAGGCAATGGGGACGTCAGTACAACAATAATGTACTAGCATGTAAGGTAGAAACATAAAAGCAAGTCGCAAGTAGTAAATATGAACAAGATATGATATGAAACATGTAAACTGTAATTGGTAAGACTCGTTAAGCTATTTTCTCCTTTATTCTTTTTAGAACACAACAAATGCATTAACTCACACCGCAGCTCACTCTTTATAACCCATACTGAACTATAATAGCGCCTTGGCGCACCCTATATATAATAGCCTCAATATGGCAGTAGCGCCACGGCGCATACTATGTATATAATGGCCTCAAAATGGCAGTAGCACCTCGGTGCACACTATGTATATAATGGCCTCAATATGGCAGTAGCACCTCGGTGCACACTATGTATATAATAGCCTCAATATGGCAGTAGCACCTCGGTGCACACTAACACGCAAACCATGCATAATAAGTGTATTACTAGATTGACCTTCAAAGCTATTCTTGTTATTTATGAAGGTTCATTTAGATAACTTCTTTTGCCTTGGCTTACCAGGTGTTGGACTCAACAAACCAAACACATATAAATGGGGATTTGACTTACTAACTTTCCTTTTATACTTTCTAAAGCTTGATTAGAGATCACAATACAAGGAAGAAACTTGACAAAAGGATAACTTACCTTTCGTGCAAAAAGAAACAGATTTTTATGAGAAGGCGACTTGAATCACCATAATGTATAACTTAGTTCCTTAAGACTTGTTGAGTTACCAAATTAGCTCTCTCACAACAGAATACTCAAATTCATTCTTTCAGAGATTTAGAGTTCTATTTCTAGATTTATGCCGATAAGGAATAAAGAAGCCTTAACATACCTCGTTCCTTCCGAAGATTGCGCTTACCACAACTTGGACTTTTCGTTATTAAGTTAATATACAACACAAGCTATAATGAAGCTAATATTAGCTCTTAAACCTGACGCAACTTTCCCAAAATAGTAGCTAAACATTTCCCGGGCAGATTTACGTATTTTACATTAATTAAAGGTGTATCGTCACACCTTTCTCCCCTATCCAATACACATCACACACACACTAACAAACTAAATCCAATAATACAAAACACATCAAACAGCCCCTACACAACTCACCATGCCGAAATACAATAGCAACACATTGAACCCACGACTTCCGATCGCCGTCCCGTGAGTTCTTAACAACAATTCAATGACAATTGTCCTTCCGAACTTCAATCCAAAAATATGATTTTGGTAAGAGTACTTACCACACTTGAAGAAGAAATCTCTCAATTGTTACACAATTTCTATGTGTTAAATCTTATGAAAGGGGCTGCCATAGTTCATGTCTTTCTTACCATAGGATATCCTAGCTATATGTAGTAGATTATACCAAGATAACAATTTGTTTAACTCACCTTAAGCTTGAATGAATCTTGATCTTCTTAGAACCCTAAAGGGAGAGAGGGGCTGCCAAAGGAAAGGAGATAAGAGAGAATTGTTTCCAGCTTTTTGTGATCAATATTGATCAACAAAAGTTCTGTATAAAGGGACCTATTTGGCCGACTTTTTTAAGTATATTTAGGTCAAAATGGGTCAAGAAACTTGGGCCAAAATTACCCTTTGCTTGGGCCTCAAAAGGGTTATGTTTTGTGGTTGATTTTGGGCTTCTCTTGGGTCAAAATGTGGTCAATATTGGTGGCTACCTTTTGTAGTTGTTTGGGACAGATTTTGTTGTGCTTTGATGGGCCAACTTTAAGCTTCATTTGGGGTACAATTAGGTCTAATATTCCATGATGTTGCTACCCGTAATCGGCCCTCGGAACTTGGTTCGTTAGCGTAGGTAGGTGATGCACCTACTTGTCACCTAAAAGCTTAGATAAGTCGAGCAAGCACCTCACTTGTTTTATCTCATTTTCAAAACCCTCATCCTTATACTTTAATTTAACACTTATATACATTTGACCATTTCAAATTCTAGGCCAAAGTACCCCTTCACAATCTCGAGCTCAAATACCTTCGTCGATATTTACTTAGTCACATAGGTTTTGAAAGGTACGGGGTGTTACAATTTACTCTATCTTAACCCAAAAAGATCAACAAAATCATTTCCAAACCATTTCATAACCATTTTTACCAAAAATGAGCCCTCGGGGCCATGCAAGTTTTAGAAAACCGTTTATAGTGGGACAACAATAACAAAAATAGTAGTAAAACATGTAGAAAATCTCATTATATTGATGATAATGATATGCCAAACGCAACATCAGCCCAACGGCCCACAATAAATATATCGGCCCTACACAAGCTCCAATCGCGCTACAACATATATAACCAGCTCTACAATCAAATATTGATGTTCGGGACTCACGAAAATTCACAAGTAACCCACTTTCTATGGTCCAGAGTCAAATACAAGGCCACACAGGACCACAAGGTTAATACCGACCACTACAATGAATACTACAACCATAGGAGCAAAAATAAGTTGGATATGAAGAAGTGGACAAGGTCTGAGAGTGCCAAGCTAATAAGCCCAACCCAAGGATGCTAATTAGTATAGTTATTGCCTATATACGCAAATTCTAGAATGGAGAAAACCGTAACCTACCTGCTGTCTGACGATAAGCTACTAGAACAATGATGTCCAAGCCCAAACCGCTCTGAGAAGTCCCAAAAATCAATCACACTATCATAAACATAATCTACGCATTAAAACAAGACTAATGATACCTATATTGCTAAAAGTATAACCGAGTCAAAATTAGGGTCATAAGCGGGCTCGTGGGCCTCACAACCCGAAGTCAAAAATAAAAAAGCGCATGATGATCACAACACCCCCATGAGTGCATACCCCAAGTATTAAAGGAATTGGACCAAAAAATGGGGCTAAAACAGCCCACCAAAAAGGAGATATCAAAGAGGGAATCAAAGGGATTTACCAAAATTAACAAGGGAACTTACCAGATTAAGGTCAGAAAGACAATCATGAATCAATGATAATCCTCCTCCAAGACCTTAGATGACCGGCGGTGAAGAATTAGTGTGTTGGGAGTTGGTTGTAATGGTGGAACGAAGTTGGGTTTTAAAACAATTGAAAATTAAATAGATGGCCTAGATATAGGCTGTCAGCGCTGCCAGGCACTGTGCACATGGGTCAGGCGCATGCGGCCAGGCACGTGCGCACGCATAGGCCATGCGGAAGCCAGGCCAGGCTCTAGGCCAGCGTGTATGCATGCGTCCACTGTGCGCGTGGCCCATGTACATGCTGCCCAGGTGACGCGTAGGCGGAGGCCAAGAAAAAGGGGGCGGCTGGCACTGCTGTGCGCACGCGGCCATACATATGCGTGGGTGATGGCCTGTTGGTGCCATGAAAACAACCAGCTTCCAACAGCTATGAAAACATGAGAAATTTCTCCAACGGCTTAAACCAACTTTAGGCCAACTTTTCCAAAATGGAACACCATGGCTTAAAATGAGTCTGAAAGCCTCATTAGTAAACTAAAGGTCACTCTAGCCCAAAGTCAATATTCCAGAGCTAACAACGCTGGCGGAATTTCTATCCGGGGCCTTTTTCTCTGAATGTTGACCAAAATCAAACCTCTAAGTTCAATTGGCCAGAAAACACAAAAACCAATACAAAACAAAACCAAAATCCATGCTCTGAAGCTAATGGAACTGTAGAAATTTAATTCTGAGCGCTTTTATCAAGAATATTGATCAAAGTCAATGATATCTTAAGTTTAGGCTCTAAAATAAAGAAATGGCCATAATGACCAAACGAACGGCCAGGACACTGAACCACCGGTTCAAACAAGTCATAAAGGACTTGGGGCCGCTACAGGCAAGCTCTAACAGTATAAAAAAAGCGTAAACACACGAATAACCAGAAAGGGTCATTACACATTAGCCATTGTATATCATTGCATTGCATCCTTCTTTTATCATCATGGTGTTTTGTAGTGATATTTTATGATTATTGGTATTGAACTGTTTGAACTTTTTTGTGTTTAGGGTTATTGAAGTATTCTTTAGTCATTATAGTATATGATTAAGCTCAGTCAGCCTATGATGCATATTGAGTATAAATGGACTGTATTCACTTCTACTTTTTGAATCCTTCTTAGAACGACCGGTTCCATCATTATGGATTATCCATTCATGCCAAATTTTAGAGTTAGAAAACTCCGGGTTTGGGAGTTTGAAATTCTGGGCTAAGCTTGCCTCAACTGGATTTGGAGCGAGGTATAGTCTAGGGCAATCCGGGTGAGGATTGAGTTAGATGTCTTGATTTGAGCTAGTTTTCCATGTAGCTAAGATATAAAGGAGTCCAGGGGTCTTTTCAAAATCAAATTTGGGTAGGTAAAACTCCCAGAATTGAGGTCGACGTGAAGGGGTTGTTTCAGATCATCAGGGGAAAACAAGTGTGCTGTAAAATGGACCAATTTTTGAGTTTCCCGAGCATTCTGCCCGTGACGAACATAACGGCTCCACCGTGGCGACCTCCGCTATATCAGAAGAAAATACTACTATAGCGAAAGTCAAGGCGGTCAACCTCTTCCATAACGGTTGACTCCGCTACGGCGGTACTGCTATATCGAAAGCCAATCTCTATAGCGGAGTGCAATGGTATTTAATGCATAAACTTCCCCAAAATAGTGCAATTTTCACAAGTTCATTTTGGAGAAGAGCTAGGGCCATTTCAGGTGATTTTCCTCCATTCTTCATTGTTTTTCTTACCTAAGGTAAGGTTTCTACTCCCTGAACTCCGTAATACTTTACCTATGCGGTAGAATTGCTAGGAGAGGACTTGGGGAAGGGTTTGGATTGACTTAGGGATGATAGAATCTGGTGAAAAAGCGAGATTCTATGGGTAGAAGTTCTTGGATATTGCTAAAATTACTGTTTTATGATCATGTGACCTTAATTTCCTATTTTTTATCCATAAAAATGGTAGAACTAGGTGAATTAATGGTGGGAAATCCCAGGAAGAGGGTGGAATGATCATGGGTGGCTTGGGGTTTAAGACTTTGCATAATTTGGGTAAATTTTAGTCCATAAGGATTAATTCTTGGTTCTTTTGTATTGTTTTAGACCAAGAACCACCAAGAACTTCAAAAAATGGGAAAGCTCTGATTGAGTAGAGCTTGGATCATTTCGAGGTAGGCGATGGTTTGATTTTTGTATGCTTTGTATGTTTGAATACTTATATCTAAGTATTTGTATGAGATGCATGGCTTAGGGAATGCTTAGGAATGTCTAATAGTCCTATTTGATCAGTCTGGTTAAACTGTGCATTTTGCTTGTTGGTTTTAAAAGTTAATTGTTTATTGTTGTGACTGTGGATTGTTTGACATTCGGTTGGCTCACGTACCACACCTGGTATGAATATACTAATGGTTGGCTCGGGTACCACGCCTGTTATGGTAATACTAATGGTTGTCTCGAGTACCACGCCTTGTACGGGTTTATTTTACTGCATTGTCACATTGATATTATTGTATTGTGCACTTTTTGTTGGTTCCATTAGTGGACCGTGTTGTGTTGTTGAAATGTGATAATTTCTTATAGTCTTTGAGAGGCCGGGTTATTGTTGTATCTGATTTTAGAGTTGGTCTTGGTGTAGACTGGGTTTTGCTTGTTAACACTTAGGTGTTCATTAGAGAGGATCCCAGGGAGTGTCCGGGCTATATAGATAAGAGGTGGTTGTTTGCTTTGATTTTCGTATAAAAAGTTGTTGGTATGTACAGATAAGTTAGGAGGAGAATTGCGGTCTAGAATTTATTGGTAACTAGACTATGTGTTCTTGTAATTGTACTTGATTTTTGTACTACTCATTCATTGTATATTTGGAACTCGCTGATGATCCTACCAGTACACGGTGGTTGTTTACTGATACTGCACTTGCTTGTCTTTTGTGAGTACAGTAAATCTTCTGGTGGTTGACGCATGACCTCACTTATAGGCCTGACTGTTCGTGATATTAAGGGTGAGTTATTCAACCAAGCTGCCTTGATTTCTATCCATTTGAGTTGTAGACCAATTATTTCGGGATTAGACTATTTCATTTTGTCTGTGGGGTTACATCAGCGTAGTCTAACTTTGGTAGATGTTTTAGGCACGATGACTTTCAGATTCTAGGGGGATTTCTGCAGTTTTATTTCAATGAAATTACTTTTGCTTATTTGAATTGCTAGTGTATTTCATGTTGCTAGTTTTAGGCTTTTTGTCTAGGCTAAGGGTTGAATTCTACTGGTTCGCTCATCTGGGGATTGGGTGGGTGCCACTCACGATGGTCTGGGTCGTGACAAAGATGGTATCAGAGTTGTAGGTTCATTAATCTCGTCGTACCAAAACAGGTATAGTAGAGTCTTGCGAAACAGTGCGGAGACATCCGTACTTTTCTTCGAGAGGCTATAGGAATTTAGGAAAATTATCTCTTCTTTCTTCCATCATGCTATAACTTGATTCCAATTTTCACTCTTTTGTACATAGATGGTTAACCCAAGGAACAATGGAGCGAGATCAGAGGTCCCAGCAGTAGGCCCAGCGGTTCATGGTAGAGGTAGGGAAAGGGGCAGAGGACGAGAAAGATCCACACCCGCCAGAGGTCGGGCTCAATCCGCTGTTGAAGCGCATGAGGCAAATCCACCCCCACCTCAGGATCAGGTTGTCGAGGATGTGAAAGTTATGGTAGTGAATGAAGGGGCGCAGACGGAGGTGGAGGCGGCACCAGCTAGGGGTGCAAGCCTTCCTCCTATGATAGCAGAAGCTTTTCAGTAGGCTTGGAACATCTTGAGTGGGTTGGTTGGTGCTAGAGCCATACCCACGGCCATTGCAAATCAAGCTTTGGACACTCAGCAAACAATTACTATGTTGCCTAGGATGGATGCAGTTTCAGTCACGAATGATTTCTTCAGGCCAATGCTAGGCCTAGTGATGACAGGAAAAAAACATGAGATGCTGACCATGTTTCTCAAGCTTAAACCTCCAACGTTTCAGGGTACTGATAGAGAAGATGCTTATGAGTTCATATTGGATTGCTATGAGAGGCTGTACAAGCTGGGCATTTTGAGACAATATGGGGTTGAGTTTGTCATATTTCAGCTTTTAGGGTGATGCTAAGCAGTGGTGGAGGTCTCGTGTGTAATATTAGTCGTTCATTTTACCCCCACTGACTTGGGAACAGTTCCACGCTCTATTTTTAGAGAAGTACGTACCCCGTACTTTGAAGGACCAGAAGAAGGATGAGTTCTTGAACTTGGAGTAGAGTAGAATGTCAGTCTCTGCTTACGAGGCTAAGTTCTACGCCTTGTCTTGTTTGGCTACACAGATGCTGGGTTCCAAGGAGAAATGGGTTCGTTTGTTTGTGAAGGGTTTGAATACTAAGCTACCACTGTTGTCGGTATATATGAATTCTTCAGGGAAAGACTTTAATGATATGGTGGATTATGTGAAGAAACTTGAGGGAGTCAGGCAGGCGGGGCAAGCTAAGGTGTTAGCTAAGAAGCCCCGGAATGAGGGAAATTATGGAGGTTCATATTCCAGGGGTCATAATCAGCAGGTATACTCAGACCATCCTATTAATTAGTCAGCTCTGCCAGCTTCTACAGGTGGTCGTCCGGGAGCTAATCAGTAGTCTTCAGCTCCCAGAGGCCAAGGATCTTCTTATGTATCTGCTAGCAGGCCTGCACTTGATCATGGTTTCTTCCATTGTGGTGATCTGGGCCACTTTAAGAGGGAGTGCCCTCACAAGCAGACCGATAATCAGGTTCAGCAGCAGCCCAAGGCTGTGGTCCCAGTAAGTAAAGGTGATCAAAATGGTAAAAGTTCAATGAAGGCATCGTTCGGTTGATGAAGCCACTTGGGAAACCGAGAAGGACATGCGGGGAAAGTACCCTCACTTGTTTGAGGATTCGGGTACTGCACTTTCATTCTTTAATTTCTATAATTTCAGGATTGATTGTTCGAGGACGAACAATGGGTAAATTGGTATCTGTTGTAACAACCGGGTCCGTCATTATGGGTAATCCATTCGTGCCAAGTTTTAGAGTTAGAGAACTTTGGGTTTAGGAGTTTGAAATTCTGGGTTAGGCTAGCCTTGGTCGAATTTGGAGCGAGGTATAGTCTATGGAAATCTGGGTGATGATTGAGTTATATGTCTTGATTTGATCTAGTTTTTCATGTAGCTAAGATATAAAGGAGTCCGGGGGACATTTCGAAACCAAATTTTGGTAGGTAGAACTCCAGGAATCGAGGTCAATGTGAAGGGGTTATTTTGGATCATCAGGGGAACCAAGTGTGTTGTAAAATGGACCAATTTTGGAGTTTCTCGATCATTCTACCCATGACGAGCGTAATGGCTCTGTCGTGGAGGCCTCTGCTATAGCGGAAGAAAATACCACTATAGCGGAAGTCAAGGCGGTCAACCTCCACCATAGTGGTTGACTCCACTACAGCGGTACCGCTATAGCGGAGCGCGATGGGATTTAATGCAGAAACTTCCCCAAAATAGTTCATTTTTCACAAGTTTATTTTGGAGAAGAGCTAGGGTGATTTCACGCAATTTTCCTCCATTCTTCATTGTTTTTCTTCCCTAAGTAAGGTTTCTACTCCCCGAACTCCTTCATACTTTTCCTATGAAGTAGAATTTCTAGGAGAGGACTTGGGGAAGGGTTTGGAATGACATAGGGATGATAGAATCCAGGGAAAAAGGGGATTTCTATGGGTAGAAGTTCTTGGGTATTGCTAAAATTACTGTTTTATGATCATGTGACCTTAATTTCCTAATTTTTATCCATAAAAATGGTAGAACTAGGTGAATTAACAGTGGGAAAGCCAGGGAAGAGGGTGGAATGATCATGGTTGGCCTGGGGTTTAGGACTTTGTGTAATCCGGGTAAATTTTAGGCCATAAGGATTAATTATTTGTTATTGTGTATTGTTTTAGACCAAGAATCGGCAAGCACTTCAGAAAATGGGAAAGATCTGGTTGAGTAGAGCTTAGATCATTTCGAGGTAGGTGATGGTTTGATTTATGTATGCTTTGTGTGTTTGAATACTTATATCTAAGTATTTGTATGAGATGCATGGCTTAGGGAATGCTTAGGAATGTCTAATAGTCTTGTTTGATCAGTCTGGTTGAACTTTGCATTTTGCTTGTAGGTTTTACAAGTTAATTATTCATTGTTGTGACTGTGGACTGTTTGACATTTGGTTGGCTCGTGTACCATGCCTGGTACATATATACTAATGGTTGTCTCGGGTAAAACGCCTGGTATGGGAATACTAACGATTGGCTCGGGTAAAACGCCTGGTACGGGAATACTAACGATTGGCTCGGGTACCACGCTTGGTATGAGTTTATTTTACTACATTGTCACATTGATATCATTGTATTGTGCACTTGTTGTTGGTTCCATGAGTGGACCGGGCTGTGTTGTTGAAATGTGATAATTGCTTATGGTCCTTGAGAGGCCGGGTTATTATTGTATCCGATTTTAGGGTTTGTCTTGGTATAGATTGGGTTTTGCTTGATAACACTTAGGTGTTGATTAGAGGGGATCCCAGGGTGGGTCCGGGCTATATAGATAAGAGGTGGTTATTTGCATTGACTTTCGTATAAAAAGTGGTTTGTATGTAGAGACAAGTTAGGAGGACAATTGCGGTCTAGAATTGATTGGTAACTGGACTATGTGTTCTTGTACTTGTACTTGATTTTTGTACTACTCATTCATTGTATATTTGGAATTGGCTGATGATCCTACCAGTACACAGTGGTTGTGTACTGATACTGCACTTGCTTGTCTTTTGTGAGTACAGGAAATCTTCTGGAGATTGATGCACGACCTTTTTTGTAGGCCTGACTGTTCGTGATATCTAAGGTGAGTTGTTCGACCAAGATTCCTTGATTTCTATCCATTAGAGTTGTAACCCAATTGTTTCGGGCTTAGAATATTTCATTTTTCCTTTGGGGGTGCATCTCTGTACTCTAATTTTGGTAGATGTTTTGGGCACGGTGACTTTCATATTCTAGGGGGGATTTCCGCAGTTTTATTTCAATGAAATTACTTTTGCTTATTTGAATTGCTAGTTTATTTCCTGTTGCTGGTTTTAGGCTGTTAGTCTAGGCTAAGGGTTGAATCCTACTGGTTCTCTCATCCAGGGGTTGGGTGGGTGCCACTCACGATGGTCTGGGTCGTGACAATTCTGATGCAAATCCTCGTACACACAGACCCCGTGGCTGAGTTCGTGCTTGCAGTTTCTATTTGAAGCTTTTGTGATCTCTTGTCTTTAGTGATCGACCCAATTTCTTCTATCATTTATTTCCTGTCTATTTTACTTTCGAGAAGTGTTGGATTGATCAGTTTTTATATTGTATTAGAGTTTCTCTTGTACTTATGACTTACGAGTCTGGTGATTTCTATATTATCTTGTCCAGTATCATTTTGGGATGTTTTTCAGACATCATATTTATTGTACGCGTTGGATCCTTTAGTATTGCTTTTATTTCAATTATTGTGTTTGTTGGGTTTGGCTTACCTACCATGATTGGGTTGAGGTAGGTGCCATAACAATCCAAGTGATTTTGGATCATGACAATATCGCAAGTGCAAAGTTTTCAAATTTAAAATAATTGTTTTGATCGAACGAAATCAAAGGAACAAAAAACACGGACTAATTTGTGTTAGTAGGATTATTTGTTTTCTTAAAAAGAGTTTCCTACTGTTCTCATACTATATTATATATGGAAAGCTCCATATACAATATATACATATTTGTATAGATGGACGTGATACTTCTCTTTGATCAATATAGCTTAATTTTTTCTGTCAATTTTGCTTTTCTCACGAGGGTTGTGTTATAAATTTGGTGCTTGTTTTGCATTCTTAATTGAAACATTAAGCTTTTTATAGCTATAGTTGTCAATTATTTTCTTATTTCTATCTTCTATATTTTATTTCTTGTTTTTAGAACTAGGATTTGTTTCCACTATCGTTATTGCATCAAATGGTGACTCAACTAAAAAATTACCAAATAAAGTCATTTATCCTCTTTTTATTCCAACAAATGCATTCAAATTTATACATTTGCCTATAAAGTAATAAATGCTAGAAATTGTGGCTTTTAAACGAAAGAATAAGGGTCAAAATAGTCTCTTAAGTTTGAAGTTTGAATAAACACAATTCTTATTATTTGACACGAAACACTAATTGTCATGCCCCAAGGTTACCTCCTAGATGTAACAGGGGACTCGGGACCACAAGGATCCCAAGCTAACCCTTGGTCATAGCATTCTCAAGCAACATAAAGGAAAACATAGCGGAAGCATCATAAGGGAATCCAAAAAAGGGAACATATCATAGGTAGCGAGTCGAATAAGGAATACAACTCAAAGATCATCCCATAACATTGTAACAACCGGGTCCGTCGTTATAGGTAGACCAATTGTGCTAAGTTTTAGAGTTAGAAAAGTCCGAGTTTGGGAGTTTGAAATTCTGGGCTAGGCTAGCCTCGGCCGGTTTTTGAGCGAGGTAGAGTCTAGGGAAATCCAGGTAAAAAAGGATTTAGGTGTCTTGGATTAAGCTAGTTTTCCATGTAGCCAAGACATAAAGGAGTCTGGTGGACTTTTCGAAATCGCTTTTGGGTTAGTGGAACTCCCGGAATCGCATTTGACGTGAAGGGGTTATTTCAGGCATCGGGAAAACCAAGTGTGTTGTGAAATGGACAAATTGGCAGATTTCTGGACATTCTGTCCGTGACGAGCGCTGTCAGACGCAATAGTGGTCACCACTATAGCGGTGGAAATTACCGCTATAGAAGCGGTCAAGGGGTGGTCAACCACTTAACACCGCTATAGCGGCAGATGACCGCTATAGCGGAGCGAGGACCGCTATAGCGGACCGATAGGTTTTTAATGCAGAAACAGCTCTCAAAACATTCAGTTTTCACAAGTTTGTTTTGGAGAAGGGCTGGGCAAATTTCAGGCAATTTTCTTCATTCCTCCGAAAAAATCATTCCTAAGGTAAGGTTTTTTTCCCCCACAGTTTGCAATACGTTTCCTATGCGGTAGAATTGCTAGGAGAGAAATTGGGGAAAGGTAGGAATGACATAGGGATGATGGAATTCGGGGAAGAAGGGGGTTCCCAAACATGTATGTTCTTGGGTGTTGATTTAAGTACATTAAAATGATGATAGGTTGTTTAATTTCCTATTTGTCCGTAAAAAATGATTAGACTAGGAGAATTAGCAGTGGAAAGCCCGGGAAAAAGGGTGGAATGATCATGGGTGGCCCGGGGTTATGGGATTTGGTATAATATGGGTAATGTACAGGCCTATATGTTAATTGTATGTATTATGTGTTATTTTTAGACGAAGAACGCGAAAGGAATTCAGAACACGGGAAAGCTCGGGTTGAATAGAGCTTGGATCATTTCGAGGTAGGTGATAGCTTTCGTATTTCTGCGAATGTGTATATTTATTATACTCGTTGTCTAAGTAATTGTGTGCATTACATTGCTTAGGGGAATCGTGTGGAATGTCTAAGTTTGGTTTACAGTCTATGTTTGAATGGTGTTTACTTGTTGTCTTTACAAGTTTTGTGTGTTCACATATTGACTGTGGTTGTTGACATTCGGTTGGCTCGGGTACCACGCCTGGTACGGGTATAACACATGGTTGGCACGGTTACCATGCCTGGTATGGGTATAACATTTGGTTGGCACGGGTACCATGCCTGGTACGGGTTTACTTTATTGTATATTTTATAGTGATTTTTGTATTACATTGATTTTTATTGGTCCGTGTGTGGACCGGGTTATTTTACTTAATGTGATACTTAATATTGGTTTTGTGAGTGGACCGGGTTGTTATTGAAAAGTGCTATTTACTGGTGGTCCTTGAGTGGCCGGGAACTGTTGTATGTTTGTTGAGTTGGTCTTGGTTTAGGCTGGGTTGAACAATTACCTATGGTATTGTCTAGAGGGGATTCCAGGGTGGGTCCGGGATAGATGGTAAGGTGTGGTTATGGTTTGTTGTTGGTGGAATAGAACTGTAGGAGATGGATTCATGCGGTAACAATCTAGGTAGAGACCTGTAGTCTAGAGATGCCTGTGATATTTGTTGCATGTTTGCCATAAGTGGTACAGGATTTTACGTACTATTTATATACTTTTTTCTTGAATACTGGTTGATGATCCTACCAGTACACAGTGGTGGTGTACTGATACTGAACTTGTCTTTCTTTTGGTGAGTACAAGAAATCTTCCAGCGGCTAAGACGAGACTTCAGATTTAGCATTGACGTTTTCGATCTTCAAGGGTGAGTTGTCGATTTGAGCTACCTTGGGATTATCATTAGAGTTTTAGTCCATTTGTTCGGACTTAAAAACTATTTCTTATTTTGTTTGGGGTTGCATCCCCGTACTCAAGAAAATCCTAGGTGGGATTTTCTGCAGATAATTAATTATGATAAGTTTTTGAGTAGTTGATTTTATTTTCATTGCTAGTTTACTTTGATGCTTGCTCATTTTAGGTCGTTAGTCTAGGCAAGGGTGGAACTCTATTGGTTCGCTCATCCAAGGGTTGGGTGGGTACCACTCACGACATGTTAGGTCGTGACAAAGATGGTATCAGAGCCTAGGTTCGTTGATCTCGTTATACCAAACAGGTCTAATAGAGTCTTGCGGAACATTGCGGAGACATCTGTACTTTTCTTTGAGAGGCTATAAGGCTTTAGGAAAAACTATATCTTCTTCTTTTCCTTCGTGCTATAACTCGATTCCAATTGTTATCTCGTTATACGAATGGTTATCTAACTTCATTCACTCTTCTATCCGCATATGGTTACTGCAAGGAATAATGGAGCAGGCTAGCGGTCCCAGCAGCAGGCCTGGCAGTTCACGACAAAGGTAGGGGAAGGGGCAGGGGATGAGCTGGAGCCATACCCGCCAGGGGTGGGGTTTTGAGCTGCTGCTGTTGCACGTGAGGTAACCCCTCCCCCACCTCAGGATCCTGTGGCAGAAGAGGTGGAAGTGGTTGTGGAAGATGAAGGAGCTCAAGAGGAGGCTGCACAAGTTGGGGGTGAAGGCTTTCCTACTATGACACCGAAAGCTTTTAAGCAAGCGTGGGATATTCTGAGCGGGTTGGTTGGTGCTGGAGCCATACCCATACCTTATATAAATCAGGCCTTGGATACTCAGCCAACAGTTACTACAGTGCTAAGGATTGATGGAACTTCGAGCACAAAGGATCTCCTCAGGCAAATGCTAGGCCCAGTGATGATAGGTAATGAGCATGAAATGCTGACTAAGTTCCTTAAGCTGAAACCTCTGATGTTTCAGGGTACAGACTAGGAGGATGCCTATGAGTTCATCCTGGATTGCCATGAGAGGTTGCACAAGTTTTGTATTGTACATCAGCATGGGGTTGAGTTTGTCACTTTTCAGCTGCAGGGTGATGCCAAGCAGTGGTGGAGGTCTCATGTTGAGTGTCGGTCATCTATCCTACCTCCACTGACTTGGGAGCAGTTCCATGCATTGTTTCTAGAGAAGTAAGTTCCCCGTACTTTAAGGAATCGAAAGAAGGATGAGTTTCTGAACTTAGAGCAAGGTGGCATGTCGGTCTCAAATTATGAGGCTAAGTTTCATGCGTTGTCTCATTTTGCTACACAGATGTTGGGTTTCGAGGTGGAACGGGTCCGATTATTAATCAAGTGTCTGAATAGTGAAATGAAGGTACTGTCGGTGCATATGAATTTTTCAGGAAAGGATTTCAATGATTTGTTGGATTATGTGAAGAAGATAGAGAGAGTTAGGCAAGTGGGGAGGTTAAGGCTTTAGCCAAGAAGCCCCAAAATGAGAGAAATTTTGGTGGTTCATACTCCAGGGGCCAGCATTAGCAGGCTTACTCGGCCCGTCCTATTCAATCAGTTGTGCCAGCTACTACAGGTGGTCGTTAGGGAGCTCACTCTTCAGCTCCTAAAGTCTAGGTAGCATCATATACATCAGCTAGCAGGCCTACTTTGGACCGTGGTTGGTTTTATTGTGGTGAGTTGGGACACTTTAAGAGGGAGTGTCCACATAGGCATGCATGTAATCAGGGTTAGCAGCAGACTAGAGCGGTGGTTCTGGCAGGTAGAGGTGGTAATGCTAGGGGTCGTCCACAGGGTGGGCGAGGTAATTTCCAGGAAAGCCAAAGAGACCGAGGAAATGACGGTGTAGGTAGGGGTGTGGCGTAGCCTCCCCAGAAAGTTGCCCAAATTGATGATTGGGCCAGGAAGAACCGAGGCAGAAGCCTCAGATGCAGTGATCACATGTACTATTCTTGTCTGTGATAAAATGGCCTCAATATTATTTGACCCAGGATCTACATATTCTTATGTGTCTGTTAGTTTTGCATTGGGTCTGGATTTGAATTGCGATATCCTTGATTCCCCTACCCATGTATCTACCCCAGTTGGAGAGTCAGTGATTGTGACTCATGTATATCGTGACTGTTTTGTTGTATTTGTGGGGTTACATACTTAGGTAGATTTAGTAATTCTGGATATGGCTGATTTTTTATATTATCTTGGGTAACACCTGGCTGTCTATGTATCATGCTGTGTTAAACTGTAACACCAAAACTGTGACTCTAGAAATTCTGGGTAACTATAGGCTAGAGTGGGAGGGTGTGTACAAGCCAAAGCCAATTAAGATAATATCATTTGTCTGGGCTAGGAAGCTAATGGGGAGGGGGTGTCTAGCCTTCTTATCTCATCTCCGCGATGATAGTATGGAGTCTCCTCCTATTGAGTTAGTTCCAGTGGTTTCCAAATTTATAGCGGTGTTTCCAGCTGACTTTCCTGGTATGCCTCCGGATAGAGACATAGATTTTTGTATCAATTTGGAGCTAGGCCCTCATCCCATCTCTATTCCTCTATATCGAATGGCTCTGGAAGAGTTAAGGGAACTTAAGACTTAGCTGCAGGAACTCCTAGATAAGGGATTTATACATCCCAGTGCTTCACCTTGGGGGGCTCCAATTTTGTTTGTCAAAAATAAGTATTGTAGTATGCGGGTGTGCATAGACTATAGATAGTTTAACAAGGTGACCATCCAGAATAAGTATCCTTTACCCCGGATAGATGATTTGTTTGACCAACTTCAGGGTGCATCGGTGTTTTCAAAAATTAACTTGAGGTCGGGGTACCATCAGTTGAGAATTAGGATTGAGGATATTCCAAAAACTGCTTTTCAGACTCGGTATGGACATTATGAGTTTCTGGTAATGTCGTTTGGTTTGACCAATACGCCGGCAGCATTCATGAGTTTGATGAATGGGGTGTTTAAGTCCTACTTGGATTCTTTTGTTATCGTGTTCATTCACGATATTTTGATCTACTCTAAGAGTAGGGACGATCATGCTAATCATCTTCGCATTATGCTGAACATCTTGAGGCACCAAAAACTTTATGCAAGTTCACTAAGTGCGAATTTTGGTTGACTTCTGTGGCATTTTTGGGGCAGAAAAGGGGTTGATGGTGGATCCCCAGAAAATTGAGGTAGTTAAGAGTTGGGTCCGGCCTAGCTCTGTGACAGAGGTGAGAAGTTTTGTCGGGCTCGCGGGGTACTATCGGAGGTTTGTGAAGAACTTTGCTTCTATTTCTACTCACCTGACCAGGTTGACACAGAATAAGGTACCGTTTGTGTGGTCCGACAAGTGCGAGTAGAGCTTGCAAAAGCTTAAGACATTTTTTACCACAGCCCCTATTTTGTCCTTGCAGGCTAAAGGTAAAGACTTTGTTGTTTACTGTGATGCTTCACATTCTATTTTGGGTGTTGTGTTGATACAGGATAGGAATGTGATAGCCTATGCATCCAGGCAGTTGAAGGTGCATGAGAGGAATTACCCGACTCACGATTTAGAGTTGGCAGCGGTGGTTTTTGCTTTGAAAATCTTGAGACACTACCTTTATGGTGTCAAGTGTGAAGTATTCACAAATCATCGCAGTCTGCAACACGTTTTCACTAAGAAGGATTTGAATCTGAGGCAAAGGAGATGGATGGAGTTATTGAAGGATTATGATGTGATAATTCAGTACCATCCGGGTAAGGCTAATGTGGTGGTAGACGCATTGAGCCAAAAAACTATTAGCATGGGTAGCTTTGCTTGTTTGGGGGCGTCCAAATGACCATTGGCTAAGGAAATTTTGGCTTTGGAGGCCAAGTTCATGCCCTTGGGTGTAGGTGGGTTGTTGGCCATCATTAAGGTCAAGGCCACCTTTATAGAGGAAATAAAGCCAAAATAGTTTCAGATCCGAAACTGGGTAAATTGCGAGGCAAGGTAATATCCGGGGAGTCCAGAGATGTCGTGTTAGACTTTGGTGGTGTACTGCATTTCAGGGAGAGGATTTGTGTTCCTCGGGTTGATGATATAATTCCAAAAAATCTAACAAAAGCTCATGGTTTGCGGTACTCTATCCATCCGGGTGTAACTAAAATGTACAGGAACTTGAGGCAGCGTTACTAGTGGCCCTAGATGAAAAGGGAAATAGTTGATTTTGTGTCCAAGTGTCAGAATTGTCAGCAGGTAAAATATGAACATCAGAGAGCTGCAATACTACTTCAGAGGATGCCAATTCCAAAGTGGAAGTGGGAGAGGATAGCCATGGATTTCGTGGTGGGTCTTCCCAAGACATTGGGTAAGTATGACTCAATTTGGGTCATTGTTGACAGGCTGACCAAGTCCTCTCATTTCATTCCGGCCAGGGTAGATTACAATTCGCAGCAATTGGAAAAGATCTATGTGAAGGAGATTGTGAGTCTGCATGGGGTGACACTGTCCATCATTTCAGACAGGGGTACACAATTTATTTCTAAGTTCTGGGGCAAGTTACATGAAGAGTTGGGTACACAACTCACCTTTAGCACAACCTTCAATCCTCAGACTGATGGTCAGTCAGAGAGGACGATTTAGGTATTGGAGGACATGTTGATATCATGTGTAATAGACTTCAGTGGTCATTGGGACCAGTTTCTACCTTTGCGCGAATTCTCGTACAACAATAGCTACCACTCCAGTATCGATATGGCATCGTTCAAGGCCCTATATGGGAGAAACTGCAGATCACCGGTTGGGTGGTTTGAGGAAGGTGATGTGAAGCCTCTGAGCATAGACTTAGTGAAGGAAGCGCAGGAAAAAGGAAGGGGCATACATACCAAGTTGCTGGCTGCTCAAAGCAGGCAGAAGGAGTATACAGACCGCAAGGTCCGGTACATGGATTTTCAGGTTCGTGAACAAGTGTTGTTGAAAGTGTCACCAATGAAAGGGGTTATGCAAGTTGGTAAGAAGGGCAAGCTTAGCCCTCGGTTTATTGGTCCGTTTGAGGTCCTCGAGATTATGGGGCCAGCGACTTACAAGTTAGCACTGCCACCTAGTTTATCGGGCGTCCATCCAGTATTCCATGTATCCATGCTCAAGCAATACCATGGGGATGGGGACTACACTATCAAGTGGGATGAAGTACTTTTTGATAAAGATCTTCGTTATGAGGAGGAATCAATTTTGATTCTTTCTCGGGATGTCTGGAGGTTGAGGACAAAGGTGATTGACATGGTGAAGGTTCAATGGAAGCATCATCCGGTTGTGGAAGCCACTTGGAAAACCAAGAAGGACATGCTGGACAAGTACCCTCAACTGTTTGAGGATTTAGGTAGTACAGTTCCTTCATTTTATTTCTGTAATTTTGGGTTTGATCATTCTGGGACGAACGATGGGTAAATTGGTATCTGTTGTAACGACCAGTTCCGTTGTTATGGGTAGACCTATCGTGTCATGTTTTAGAGTTAGAAAACTCCGGGTTTGAGAGTTTGAAATTCTAGGCTAGGCTAGCCTTGGGCGGTTTTGGAGCGAGGTAGAGTCTAGCGAAATCCGTGTAAAACTAGATTTAGGTGTATTGGATTAAGCTAGTTTTCCACTTAGCCAAGACATAAAGGAGTCTGGGGACTTTTTGAAATCGCTTTTGGGTTAGTACAACTCCCGAAATCACTTTTGACGTGAAAGGGTTGTTTTAGGCATCGGGAAAACCAAGTGTGTTGTGAAATGGCCAAAACTGGTAGATTTCTGGACATTCTATTTGTGATCAGCATTGTCAGGCGCGATAGCGGTGTAAATTACCGCTATAGCGGCGGTCAACTCACTTAAGACCGCTATCGAGGCAGATGACCGCTATAGCGGAGCAGGTACCGCTATAGCGAGCCGACGAGTTTTTAATGAAAAAAAAGCTCTCAAAACATTCAGTTTTCACAAGTTTGTTTTGGAGTAGGGCTGGGCGAATTTCAGGAGATTTACTTCATTTCTCCGCCAAAAATCATTCCTAAAGTAAGGTTTTCGTTCCCCACACTTTGTAATACATTTCCGAGGGAAATTGGTTAAAGGTTTGAATGACCTAGGGAGGATGAAATTCTGGGAAGAAGGGGGTTCCCAAACATGTATGTTCTTGGGTGTTGATTTAAGTACATTAAAATGATCATAGGTTGTTTAATTTCCTGTTTTGTCAATAAAAAATTATAAGAATAGGATAATTAACGGTGGAAAGCCTGGGAAAAAGGGTGAAATGATCATGGGTGGCCTGGGGTTTGGGGATTTTGTATAATCTGGGTAATGCACAGGCATGTATGTTAATTGTATGTATTATGTGTTATTTTTAGATCAAGAACGCGAGAGGAATCCAGAACACGGGAAAGCTCAGGTTGAATAGAGCTTGGATCATTTCGAGGTAGGTGATGGCTTTCGTATTTCTGCGAATGTGTATATTCATTGTACTCATTGTCTAAGTTATTGTGTGTATTACATTGCTTACGGGAATTGTGTGGAATGTCTAAGTTTAGTTTACAGTCTATGTTTGAATAGTGTTTACTTGTTGGCTTTACAAGTTGTGTGTGTTCACATATTGACTATGGTTATTGACATTCGGTTGGCTCGAGTACCACGCCTGGTATGGGTATAACACATGGTTGGCACGGGTACCACGCCTGGTACGGTTATAACATTCGGTTGGCACGGGTACCACGCCTTGTACGGGTTTACTTTATTGCATATTGCATGGTGATTTTTGTATTACATTGATTGTTATTGGTCTGTGTGTGGACCGGGTTATTGTACTTAATTTGATACTTAATATTGGTTTCGTGAGTGGAACAGGTTGTTATTGAAAAGTGCTATTGATTGGTGGTCCTTGAGTGGCCGGGAACTATTGTATGACTATTGAGTTGGTCATGGTTTTGGCCGGGTTGAACGATTACTTGTGGTATTGTCTAGAGGGGATTACAGAGTGGGTCCAGGCTAGACGATAAGGTGTGGTTATGGTTTCTTGTTGGTGGAATAGAACTGTAAGAGATGGATTCATGCGGTAACAAGCTAGGTAGAGATATGTAGTCTAGTTATGCCTGTGATATTTCTTTCATGTTTTCCATACTTGTTACCGGATTTTCCGTACTATTTATATACTGTTTTCTTGAATACTGGTTGATGATCCTACTAGTACAGACTGGTGGTGTACTGATACTGCACTTGTCTTTCTTTTGGTGAGTACAGAAAATCTTCCAGCGGCTAAGATGAGACCTCAGATTTAGCATCGACGTTTCCAATCTTCAAGGGTGAGCTGTCAATTCGAGCTACCTTGGAATTATCATTAGAGTTTTAGTCCATTTGTTTGGAGTTAAAAACTATTTCTTATTTTGTTTGAGGTTGTATCCCAGTACTCCAGATTTGGTATTGATGTTTGGTACGATGACTTTCAGTTCCTAGGTGTGATTTTCCGCAGATAATTAATTATGATAAGTTTTTGAGTTGTTGATCATATTTTCATTACTAGTTTAGTTTGATGCTTGCTGGTTTTAGGCTGTTAGTCTAGGAAAGGGTGGAACTCTATTGGTTCGCTCATCCAAGGGTTGGGTGGGTAACAGTCACGACGGGTTGGGTCGTGACAAACATCTATGTCTGAAAAGCCTCTAAAACAAGCATAAAGAGTTGATGGGAAAATACCCAACTAACTCGACAATCTCAAAAAAAAGGGGAACATAAGGCTAAAGTAAAGTCTAGTCCTCGAACTATGAGGACTCACCAAGGTTGACTGCAAGTGACCGGGAACTCAACCACGTATATGTGAAGGAAAACCTGAATCTGCATCATCAAAGGATGCAGCGCAATATGCGTTAGTACTATGGAATGTACTAAGTATGTGAACAATGCATAAGTATGATAAAAATATACTTTAAAACGTACTTAAACATAATTCATACATAATAGAGTATCATGAGAAGATATCATAATGGAAAGCTAAATCATGTGCCAAAAGCCAACTTTAAAATGATAGTTCATAAGAGAGTTCATAAAGCTTAGAAAACTTGAAAACATACATACGGGAGTTTCTTATAACCGACATGAGAGCATGTGAGGTACATGGAATCTAACTATATAACCCTAGTTAGCAAAGCTGACCTTGAACCTTGCCAAGGAACAAGTCACCATACCAAAATGTATAACCCTAGTTGGGAAAGTTGTCCTATGCCCCGCCAAGGCAAGGACACCATGCATAAAGATGTGGATCCACTCTCATAAGCCTTGAAGGCACATATCATATCATAATCATAACCTATGCTGGAAACGTAGTTTTTGGGACTAAGGGTACTCTCACCCCGTCCAACTCGGTGCTAAATACTACTCCCAAAACATGCACAAATAGCTCATAGTTTCGTAAGGACATACTCTCATGCCAAATCTTATTCATAAGCATGAAAACACATCGGGTATCATGCAACCTTCATATCATAGTTCATAAAGCTTAGCATAGCCATATTTCAAAACATGCTTTTCTTTCTAAATTCATACTTGAAGAATTTGGCATGCAATTTCATAAAAACATAAAGTCCATGATATCTAATCATGCCAACATTCTCTTGAAAACATGCAAATTCATGGAATAATGCTAGAAATCAACTTTCATGCTTGGGCATTTAAAACCAATAAGAGAATCATAATCAAATCATGAATAATCAATAGGAAACCATGAATTTAAACATAGAAACTGATTTCATAAACTTTCCCCAATTTTAGATCAAAACCCTAATTTCATAAGTTCATAATTCAACATAAGGATTGGGGATTTTGGGCACAAGGGTGAGAGGAACCCATTATTGAAGACCCACATACCTTAGATGAAGATAACCCACTTCAATGGAAAAGACTTAGGAGGCTTAACTTGGAGTTTGGAGACTTGAAGCTTGAGAGGAACTTTTCTCTTTTTGGGTGAAGAATGAGGAACTTAGGAGAGACTTTGGATAATATGGGTGAAAACCCTACTATAAATAGTCAAAACGACTTCACATAGTAGTTAAAAGGTGGTAAATGACTAAAATTGCCCTGGGAATTAATTAGGAAGAATCTGGAAAATCAGTCGACCTCAGTGATCATGACTCAGTCTACGAGTCATCATTTGGCTTACGGTTCATGATTTTGATTCGTAGAATCAAGCTGAGAAAATCATGTTGCTGATCTATTTCTATGAGTCAAAAGGACAGACCCGTAGAATGAATGACGGATCATTATTAGGAGTCGTTGTTTGGGGTTTCAGTTGGCTCTTGGTCAAACCACGACTCAAGACTACGGTCCGTCGTTCAAATGATGAGAAAGTTGAAAACATGACAAACTAACTTTGTAAAACATGGATGCATGCTAGAATCGTGAGAGGAACTGGTGGAATAGAATTGGGGGGACATATTAAGGATGAAACTAATACCACAAGCTGAAACTGAATCGGAAGGAAAGAGGTGAGGATATTTGGCCTTCATGGCCTCCTTCGCTTCCCAAGTAGCACCATCAACAAGCTGATTCATCCAAAAGACTTTCACCGAAGCAACTTCTTTGTTCCTCAACCTCCGAATCTGACGATCAAGGATCTCTACAGGAACCTCCTCATAAGTGAGACTATCCTTCACACCCACATCCTCCAAAGGAACAATCAAGCTTGTATCACCAACATATTTCTTCAACAAGGAGATATGAAAAACTGGGTGAACCGCTTCCTACTATGTTGGCAAGTCCAACTCATAACCAACACTACCAACTCTCCTCAAAATCCGATAAGAACCTATGAAACGGGGACTAAGCTTTCCTTTCTTGCCAAACCTCATCACACCCTTCATGAGTGACACCTTAAGGAAAACCCAACCATCAAATTCAAATTCTAACTCACTTCTCCTCACATCCGTATAAGATTTTTGTCGACTCTGAGCGGTCTTCAACCTCTCCCGAATAAGATGAACTTTCTCCATGGTCTCATGAACCGAATATGTACCAATCAAGGCTGCCTCACCAACCTCAAACTAACCAATAGGAGATCTACACCTTTGGCCATAAAGTGCCTCATGCAGAGCCATCTGGATGCTAGAGTGAAAGCTGTTGTTGTAGGCAAACTCGATAAGAGGTAGGTGATCATCCCAATTACCTTTGAAATCAATCACACACGCTTTCAACATATCATCCAAAGTTTGAATAGTACTCTTTGCCTGGACATCCGTCTGAGGATGAAAAGTTGTGCTAAGCTTCACCTTAGTACCAAGACCTTTCTGAAACGACTTCCAAAACTGAGATGTAAACTGAGGACCTCTATCAGAAATGATAGACAAGGGAACACCATACAATCGGACTATCTCCCGAATGTAGAGTCTGGCATAATCATCTGATGTATCCGTAGTCTTAACAGCTAAGAAATGGGCAAACTTGGTCATCCGGTCAACGATCACCCAAATGGAATCATGTTTCCTTCGAGTACGAGGCAACTTAGTAATGAAGTCCATATTGATTGATTCCCATTTCCAAGTGGGAAGGTCAATATCTTGAAGCATGCCACCTGGCCTTTGATGTTCCACATTTACCTGTTGACAGTTGGAATACTTAGCCACAAACTCGGATATGTCCTTCTTCATACCATTACACCAAAAGACTTCCCGTAGATCACGGTACATCTTAGTAGCACCCGGATGAATGGAGTATCTAGAACTGTGGGCTTCAAACAAAATCTGTTGTCTCAACCCATTAACATCTGGCACACATAAGCGACCCTAATAACGAAGCACACCATCTCCCCCTTGGTAGAAAACCTCAACCCTTTGCTGACGAACTGCACCCTTAAGCTGAAGTAAAATGGGATCTTGGTCTTGCTTTGCCTTCACCTCAGCCACCAAGGATGATTCAGCACCATTTATCACAATCACATCACCTTCGGTCGAGTCCATAAGGTGAACTCCCAACCGATCAAGCCTATGAACTTCTTTAACCAATTCCTTCTTCCCCTCTTCAATAGAAGTTACACTTCCCATGGACAACCTAATGAAAGCATTCTCCACAACATTGGCCTTACCTGGATGGTAAAGCACATGCATATCATAATCCTCAAACATCTCAAGCCATCTCCTTTGTCGCAAATTCAATTCCTTTTGAGTGAACACATATTGAAGACTCTTATGATTGGTGAATACATCCACATGCACACCATACAAGTAATGTCTCCAAATCTTCAAAGAAAATACCACGACTCCTAACTCAAGATCATGAGTAGGATAGTTCTTCTCATGGGTCTTAAGCTGTCTAGAAGCATAAGCAATCACCTTACCATGGTGCATCAAAACACAACCCAAACCAATCCTAGAAGCATCACAATACAGAACAAAATCATCTAAGCCCTCGGGTAGAGCTAACACTGGAGCGGTGGTCAATCTAGTCTTCAATTCCTGAAAGTTCTTCTCATACAAGTCAGACCACTGAAATTTTATCTTTTACTGAGTCAATCGGGTCAAAGGGGAAGCAATTGTAGAGAAACCTTCCACAAACCTCCTGTAGTAACCAGCCAAACCTAAAAAGCTCCTAATATCAGACGAAGAAGTAGGTCTAGGCCATTTCTTTATTGCCTCTATCTTTTGAGAATTAACCCGAATACCATCTTTAGTCACAATATGACCCAGAAAAGTAACAGACTGCATCCAAAACTCACATTTTTTAAACTTAGCAAACAGCTGTCTATCCTTGATAGTTTGCAATACCACCCTCAAATGATCTGCATGCTCCTCCTTACTCTGAGAGTAGATGAGGATATCATCAATAAAAACAACCACAAACATATCCAAATACTGTTTGAACACTCGGTTCATCAAATCCATAAAAGCTGCAAGAGCATTCGTTAGACCAAAAGACATAACAACAAACACATAATGACCATACCAAGTCTTGAAGGCTGTCTTCATAATATCACATTCCTGAACTCGAAGTTGATGATAGCCTGACCTAAAGTTGATTTTTCAGAAGAAACAAGCACCCTGAAGCTGATCGAACAAGTCATAAATCCTAGGAATGGGATACTTATTCTTTATTTTGACCTTGTTCAATTGGCGGAAATCAATATACATTTTAAGAGATCCATATTTCTTCTGAAAAGACAAAACTGGGGCACCCCAAGGAGAGATACTGGGCCTGATGAAACCCTTATCAAGCAAGTCCTTCAACTGATCTTTTAACTCCTTGAGTTCCACGGGGGCCGTTTTATAAGGAGGAATAGAGATAGGATTTGTATCCGGAAGGAGAACTATCCCAAAGTCAATTTCCTGCTCGGGAGGGACTCCGAGCAAATCATCAGGAAACACTTTTGGGAATTCATTCACAACAGGAATAGACTGAATAGTCGGGATCTCATACTTTATGTCCATAACCCGAACTTTATGATAGACATAGCCTTTAGAGATCATCTTCCTAGCCTTAAGATAGTATATGAAATGACCCTTTGAAGAAGAGGGACTACCTTGCCATTCGAGGACAGGTTCATTAGGAAACTTGAAACTGACAACACGAGTACGTCAATCAACCTAGGCATAACATGCATATAACCAGTCCATACAAAAAATAATATCAAAATAAGTCATCTCCAATGCTACTAGATCTAATGAAGTGACTCTATGAAGGACTGAGATAGGGAAATTTCGATAGACCCTTTTGGCTACGACTGACTCACCAACAGGAGTAGCAACATGAAAGGGTTCTAAAATCATTTCACGATGAACCTCAAACTTACAAGCCACATAAGGGGTTACAAAAGATAAAGAGGCACACGGATCTAACAAGGCAAACACATTAAGAGAGAAGACTTTCAACATACCAGTAACCACATCTGGAGAACACTCTTGATCCTGATGGGAGGACATAGCATAAAGACGGTTCTGGCGCTGACCACCAGAACTAGAAGTTGCGCCCTGCTGGGCTAGTCTACCTCCTAAAGCTGTTGCGGAAGACTGAGTCCTACCACCTCCCTTCCCCTTTGTAGCTGAAGGGCAATCCCTGATGCGGTGTCCAACCTGACCACAACCGAAGCAATCACCTAAACCGGCCAAACACTCACCAATATGATTCTTCCCAGACTTAACACGAGCTGGGTAGGAAGGTCTTTTAGTAACACTACCCTGAGACTGGGAATAGGAACCAAATCCTCTACCACCTTGATCATGACGAGACTTCTGAGCCTGAGTAGGAGCACTAGCAGAAGAATGAACGGATCCTGATAACTTCTTCTAGAAAGAAGAGCGATGTACACCTTCAGACCTCTGATGACCAAAACCTGATCCCTTGGATCTAACCCTCTTGTTCTCCCTTGCCATCTCCCTAAGCTTGTCACCCTCAATCTGATGGGCATGAGTCATGAGTCGGGAAATATTCATATCACTCAAAAACAAAGAATACCTACACTCTTTCTTCACCACATCAGAAACCCCATATATAAACTTGCTCATTTGATCATGCGGGTCCACTACCATGGAGGGAGCATTTCTAGAAAATTGAGTGAACTTCAGACTATACTCTTGCACTGTCATTGAACCCTGTCTCAAGTTCACAAATTCTTCCACCTTTGCTTGCCTCAACTCTCGACGAAAGAACCTATCAAGGAAAGCTCTCTCAAAACACTGCCAAGTCGTGGGGATTGCATCCCTCACCCTAGCCTCTTTCCATTGCGTAAACCAAATGAGAGCTACATCCTTGAGTTGATAGGATGCAAGCTCAACACAATCAACACCCACTAGTTGCATAACCTCAAAGATCTTCTTCACTTCATCAATAAAGTTGAGCGGGTCCTCACTCACTTTCGAACCTCAAAATTCAGGTGGGTTCATTCGAATGAAGTCACGAACTCAGGCCGCTACCCCACCTTAAGGATGGATTGGGGCATGAGCTGGCTGATTGATCTGAGTGGCCAAAGTCTGGGCTAGCATATAGATGGCATTCCTGAACTCATCATTTGTGAAATCGGGAACCGAAACTTGAGGAGCATCATTCCGAGCAGCTCAGGGAGGCATAGCACGTCGAGGAGGCATATTCTGAAATGCATAAGATAAGGATTAGAGGGACATTAAAGTTAAGCTCTATCGCACAATGTGATCATGAAAGAAGTGAAGTTTTCCTAAGACACCTCATAGCTTCCCCCTCATATGTGTGGCGTGCTTCACACACATAAAAAAGACTCTACTCGATGCGTCTTTCAGACATCCTAGGACCCTTGAACCTGAGGCTCTGATACCAATTTTGTCACGCCCCGAGGTTACCTCTAGACGTAACACGGGACCACAAGGATCCCAAGCTAACCCTTGGTCATAGCATTCTCAAGCAACATAAAGGAAAACATAGCGGAAGCATCATAAGGGAATCCAAAATAGGGAACATATCATAGATAGTGAGTCGAATAAGGAATACAACTCAAAGATAATCCCATAACATCTATGTCTGAAAAGCCTCTAAAACTAGCATAAAGAGTTTATGGGACAATACCCCAACTAACTTGACAATCTTAAAAAAAAGGGGGAACATAAGGCTAAAGTAAAGTCTAGTCCTCGAACTATGAGGACTCACCAAGGTTTACTGCAAGTGACCGGGAACTTAGCCACGTATCTGTGAAGGGACACCTGAATCTACTTCATCAAAGGATGCAGCGCAATATGCGTTAGTACTATGGAATGTACTAAGTATGTGAGCAATGCATAAGTATAATAAAAACATACTTTAAAATGTACTTAAACATAATTCATACATAATAGAGTATCATGAGAAGATATCATAATGGAAAGCTAAATCATGAGGCAAAAGCCAACTTTAAATGATAGTTCATAAGAGAGTTCATAAAGCTAAGATTACTTGAAAACATACATACGGGAGTTTCTTATAACTGACATGAGACCATGTGAGCTATATGGAATCTAACTATATAACCCTAGTTAGCAAAGCTGACCTTGAACCTTGCCAAGGAACAAGTCATCCTACCCAACTATATAACCCTAGTTGGAAAAGTTGTCATATGCCTCGCTAAGTCAAGAGAACCATACATAAAGATGTGGATCCACTCTCATAAGCCTTGAAGGCACATATCATATTATAATCATAACCTACGCTGGCAACGTAGTTTCTGGGACTAAGGGTACTCTCACCCCGTTTAACTCGGTGCTAAATACTACTCCCAAAACATGCACATATAGCTGATAGTTTCGTAAGGGCATACTCTCATGACAAATCTTTTTCATAATCATGAAAACACATCGGGTATCATGCAACCTTCATATCATAGTTCATAAAGTTTAGCATAGCCATATTTCAAAATATGCTTTTCTTTCTAAATTCATACTTGAAGAATTTGACATGCAATTTCATAAATACATAAAGGCCATGATATCTAATCATGCCAACTTTTTTTTTGAAAACATGCAAATTGATGGAATCATGCTAGAAATCAACTGTCATGCTTGGGCTTTTAAAACCAATAAGAGAGTCATAATCAAATCATGAATAATCAATAGGAAACCATGAATTTAAACATAGAAACTGATTTCATAAACATTCCCCAATTTTAGATCAAAACCCTAATTTCATAAGTTCGTAATTCAACATAAGGATTGGGGATTTTGGGCACAAGGGTGAGAGGAACCCATTATTGAAGACCCACGTACCTTAGATAAAGATAACCCACTTCAATTGAAAAGACTTAGGAGGCTTGACTTGGAGCTTGGAACTTGAAGCTTGAGAGGAACTTCTCTTTTTGGGTGAAGAATGAGGAACTTAGGAGAGACTTAGGATAATATGGGTGAAAACCCTACTAGAAATAGTCAAAACGACTTCACTTAGTAGTTAAAAGGGTGGAAAATGACCAAAATGCCCCTGAGATTTAATTAGGAAAAATTTGGAAAATCAGTCGACATGAGTGATCACGACTCGGTCTATGAGTCATCATTTGGTTTACGGTATGTGATTTTGATTCATAGAATCAAGCTAAGAAAATCATGCTGCAGATCCATTTCTAATGGTCAACAGGACGAACCCGTAGAATGAATGACGAATCGTCATTAGGAGTCATCATCTGGGGTTTCAGCTGGCTCTTGGTCAAACCATGACTCAAGACTACGGTCTGTCGTTCAAATGACTAGTCCTAGACTTGACTCGTGGATCCTTGAGGAATTTGGGGAAAATGTCATTCCTCAGAAGACATTCCATGAGTCAATAGGATGGATCCGTGACTCCGATCACGAGCCGTAGACTGGACTCGTGGTCTCTGGGACACAGTTCAGCCCTCATGTCAAGTTCCACGAGTGGAACTATGACCCGTAGAATGAACTACGGTCCGTAGAACCCGCTCGTGGTTCTTAGACCAGAGGCTAACCCTGCAAACTTTAAACGACGGATCCATTCCACGACCCATGGTTCAAACCACGGTCCATGGTTTGGACCTGTAATTCCTGGAACATGAAAGTTTTCGGAGATTTCCAACTTAGATAACTGAGTACGTTTCCGGGGTGTTACACTAATAATCTTTCAATTATACAAATCATACTACAATTTTAGTTCAACTCTAATTGTTGTATATATATGTCAAGTTGAGAATATTTTAATGTAATTAATTATAGAAATTAAAACAACACATTTTGTAAGAACATGATACACTAGATGTTTGACAAAAGAATTACTAATATTTATAAACATTATATTATTCAAATAAAAATAATAATTTATCAATTGTAAGTGAAAAATGAGCAATATGCAATGTGAAATAACAAGCAATAGTACTAAAACAAATAAATTAAATTCGAACGTATGACTTAAATTTAAAATTCAAAAAAAAAGTTTAACATATAAGCTCTTATATCAAATTCCAATATAAAATAAGTCTCAATATAATATAAGTAAATACAATTCAAAAGAAAGGGAATAACATAAGTCTAAACATCATTCAACAAAGAAATTCTATTTTATTTATATACTTATCTATCTAAGCTTGTATTATATTAAAAGTGTGAAGAAACTTATAATGTGATTTGAACTTTTTGCTCTTCATTAAAAAAATCTGTTTTAGATAAAATCTTCTTTTAATTATTTTCTTCTAATTATTATATTATTATCTTTATAATATTTAAAAATAAGATGTCCTGAAATATATGGTAAGAGATATTAGGAGAATTAATAATTAAAATTGACTAAAATTTTATTTTTTAAATCATCCTTATTTGAACTCTAAAGTTTTAAAATTTATTAAAATTTTACCTTATAGAAATCTTACACTTAAAATATATGTAAAAGATTAACCAAATCACTAAAGGAAAGAACTTAAATTAAAAATATTAAAAAAATAAGTAGTAAGGGGCTTTTGTGGAAAAAAAATGAAGTTAAACTCTTTATATATTAAAATATTTTAAACTAATGTGTCTTTTGGTAAGAAAATTTTCATAATTAATTGGTGTTCTAACTTTCTAAGGTTTTGGTTATTTAATTTAGGTATAATATTTAACACTTCTAAATCAATTAGAATTTTACCTTATATAGAAAAGAATTTCTACAATTCTATTTAAGTAATTTTTGGATCAAATTTTGCAAGAAACATACTTTCTTCTACTTCTACTTTTTCTTCTTATTTCTCTTTCAATTTGGGGCTTACTAATTAAGTTTGAAGATGGATCAAGTACGTTATTCATTGTAGATTGAGTATAATCTATCTATCTATACAAATTGATTGTTATGTTATGCATAAATATTTTTTGATTTTGCTTCTCTAATTTTTCTTTTTATAAACAGGTCTGAGAATTGTATTTTAGTTGAAGGTTAACGTGTAGATCTGTTGGAAAACATATGCATTGTGTAAGCATTATTCAACACACTTCTTCTACGCACTTCTACTTTTCATCTTATTTAGGTTTTGATTCACATCGTCTTCTTGCATTCATTATCATCATTCTTTTTCACCTTTCTTTACTTGTTTTTTGTTAATAACTTTAAAAATTCTATTTGAATTATATATAATCAACAATTGATGATTGATTCTCCATTTTTGATAATTTCTTAGTTTTTCTCATTCAGTTAAAAACTTTTGATCAAAAAATTGAAAAACAAGCATGTTATCGCCGAATGAAGTACCCAAAATAGTCAAATGTTTGTTTCTAATTCTCTTTCCTTTTTAGGTTATGAATCTTAAGAGACTAAACCTTATTTTCCAAAGGATGATCAATAGATGGACTTGAGGGTGAGTTATCATGTTTTTCTTTAAATACACTTTTTATCTTAGAAAATTTAGGTTATTTGTTTAAGATTTTGTACTTCATATAATATGCACACAATAATTTTATATTTATATATTTATATATATATATATATATTTTATATATATATATATATATATATATTATTAATTCACATAACAGACATGTGCAAAGCACATACCCTAAACTAGTACTATATTAAAAGTGTGAAGTACCTTATAATGTTATTTGAACTTTTTATCTTCATTGAAAGACTACGCAATAGATAAAATTACCTTTTTACTTTTTTTCTCAAATTATTATACCATTATAGAAAAAAATTAAATTTTTTCAAAAAAAAAATGTTACACCACTTTCCCCAAAAAAATATCCCAAAAAGATTTCTAAAACAAATATCCCAAAAAGAAAGGTCGTCAAAAAAAATTCCAAAAAGATTTCTAATATTTAAAATATTAAAATTGACTAAAATTTTAATTATTAAATTATTTCTTATTGAACTAGGTAGAGAATCCTAACATTGTAGTACTTAAATTAAGTAATTAAAATCATACCAAAAAAAAACTTAACACTTCTAAATTTAGAATTTTACCTTATATAAAAAAAATCTACAATTCTATTTAAGTAATATTTTGATCAAAATTCTTCTACAAAAATAGGGACATACAACTTCTAAAGTTCTACTACACATATACGCTTCTTCTACTTTTATACTTATTTTTGGTTTTAATTTGATAATTTTATTCAAGCCATTTTTTTTTGCATTCATTATCATCATCTTTTCTTTATTTCTTTATTGTTTTAGTTATTAAATTTAAAGACTATATATGAATTATACATAATCAATAATTGAAAATTAATTTTTTGCTTTTGATAATTTCTGGTGTTTCTCTTTCAGTTGGAAATTCATGATCAAAAAATTGGACAAAACAAGCATTTCGCCGCCCAATGAAGTAATCAAAAAAATCAAAGTATTTATCTCTTTCCTATATATGAACTATACATACTCAACAACTCACACTGGATTCTCTGCTTTTGAATATATTTCATGTTTCTCACCAAGTTGGATATTTCTGATTGAAAAATTGGAGGAAAGAACGTTTTTGATCGAAAAATTTCACTTCTTTATAGTATAAAACGTTTTCTATATTCCAAAAAGATTTGTACTGCTTTTCTACTCAAATGGTATTTTTTCTAGGAATTTTTACATAGATAATATCTTATGAAAGATTTATTACGCTTTTTATGGGTGCTTTAAATTTATTACGGTCTATATACTATTATTATATTTAATAGATGATTACTTAGATAAAAGTATATTCTTTCTCTTTTTCTCCACTTTCCTTTTTCTTCTCCACCTTCCTTCTTGTTCCTCTTCTTCTATTCAACCTATGTCAATTATTTTATAACATTACTATTATAATGAATAAAATGCAGTGAATAGAGTTAAAATGATAACTAGTTATTTTATAACATTACTATTATAATGAAGTAAATACAGTGAATAAAGTTGAAATGAACTAGTCAAATAATGTTAACAATATGACATGAATATCGTTTACGGCTTTATTATTATAGAGGTTTAACCAATACACCATAAAAAAGAGGAATTAGCTATGAAAGTTATGGCTCTTTAGCTAACATGATTTTATGATAATATGTTGTTAAGTAGGATTACTTATGGCTTTTTAATGTATAGCGGCAAAAGCTATACGTCGCTAATACTTTTTTCTTGGCAGTGATATGATTAAACAGTTGTTTTGTAACATTACTATTATAGTAGATGAAATTAAGTAACTATACATGAAATTAACTCTTCACATAATGTTTGCAATATAATTTAATTATAATGCTAGCTTTGCAAAATAATTACCCAGTTACATGTGATGAACACAATGAACGCTTAGTAATGAAAGCTTTATATATTGGAGCCTATTTTTCCCTCAAAAAATCACTTGGCGGGGATATTCTGAATTATTTATGGGAATTTGTATTGACGTCAAGAAATCAAAAAGGAAAAAGTTAGAGAAGAATTATCAGAAAATGGAGATCAAATGAACGTTGATGATATTGGTAACAATATTATTGTTGGAGATAATGAAGAACAAATTAGAGAGAAGAATAATGTGCCTAATACCAAAGACCGGAGAAACAATATTCATGAGACTGAAAATGATGTTGTATCGAATGAAAAATACAAGCGGATGAAAAAGAGAGCTAGAGAAAGCATACAAGAGACTAATGAAGGAGAAAGCCAGAGTCGTGCTATTAATAAGACCCGTAGGCGAAAGGACTCTGGCTAAGGGTCCATGTTATGAAGTTGTTTCGCCTAAGGGCCTTATTAATAGCACGACTCTGGCTTTCTCCTTCATTAGTCTCTTGTATGCTTTCTCTAGCTCTCTTTTTCCTACGCTTGTATTTTTCATTCGATACAGCATCGTTTTCAGCCTCATGAATATGGTTGCTCTGGTCTTTGGTATTAGGCTCATTATTCTTCTCTCCAGTTTGTTCTTCATTATCTCCAAAAATAATATTGTTACCAATATCATCAGCGTTCAATTGATCTCCATTTTCTTCTGATCCTTCTCTAACTTTTTCCTTTTTGATTCTTGCCGTCAATACAAATTGCCATAAATAATTCAGAATATCCCCACCAACTGTTTTTTTGAGGTAAAGATAGGATCCAATGTTTAAAGCTTTCATTACTAAGCGTTCATTGTGTTCATCACATGTAACTGGGTAGTTATTTTGCAAAGCTAGCATTATAATTAAATTATATTGCAAACATTATGTGAATAGTTAATTTCACGTATAGTTACTTAATTTCATCTACTATAATAGTAATGTTACAAAACAACTCTTTAATCATATCACTGCCAAGAAAAAAGTATTAGCGACGGATAGCTTCTGCCGCTATACATTAAAAAGCCATAAGTAATCCTACTTAACAACATATTATCATAAAATCATGTTAGCTAAAGAGCCATCACTTTCATAGTTAATTCCTCTTTCTTATGGTGTATTGGTTAAACCTCTATAATAATAAAGCCGTAAACGATATTCATGTCATATTGTTAACATTATTTGACTAGTTCATTTCAACTCTATTCGCTGCATTTTATTCATTATAATAGTAATGTTATAAAATAACTAGTTATCATTTCAACTCTATTCACTTCATTTTATTCATTATAATAGTAATGTTATAAAATGATTGACTTTATCCACTATAGCAGTAGATGACATAGATTGATACATTATCTATGTAAAAAGACCTTTTTTCTATTCATTGAGTTTTTAATAATATTTGAAAATTAAACCTGATAATTAGATCTATTTAAATAACAAAAAAAGTTCATGCATCTGGAATTTTATTAGGTTTAGGTCTTCATTATATCTATTAAATTTTTTACTCATTTATAAGATGTAAGAACTCCTAATATTTACGCATTCATTACTTTTTACGAAATTGTTCACTTAGATTTTAGTGTACTGATAAAGAAGATTACTAAATTAGAAATCCCTCATTTCGCTACAAAAGTCAACGGCGAGTCGATCATAAAGTGAGATCTTCATGCTAACGTTAAATTATTTGATGTGTATTACTATTTGTTGCTATATTTGTTTGTATTTTGCTATTTTGTTGCCTCTTTTCTTACAATCATATATGTCACACAACTTTCTTTTAAATCGAGAGTTTATCGAAAATTACCTCTCTACCTCTCAAATACAACGGTAAGATCTGCGTACATCCTACATGTCTCAATATAATATTGCATATATTGTAAAATTCAATTGCAACATTATATACTTTATTTTTTTATATTGACATGACACACTTGTACAAAGCACTTACTCTAAACTAGTTAGTATATAAATAACGAATCACATTAAGAAATGGGAGTCATGAAATAGCCAACTCCAATTACCAAGTACCACAAATAACTAACTCCAATTTTTAGAATAAACACACAAAAAATAGATTTTTATGCTTAATAACTTCTTATTGAAGTCAACATTTTCCCAAAAGAAAAGAGAGAGAGGGGTTCCATATCAATTTAACCAAAAAATAAATAAATAGAAGAGTATGAATATGAAAAAGGCAAATGCCATTAATTTTTCCTCATGAAGTTATGACAATAACTTATGGGTATCATTTAAATACATTTTTTTCTTTTAGATATTTGTACATAATATTTACTATGTGCGTGACATTAGTGATGAT
>QJPP01000577.1:0-12631 GCA_003996215.1 Jaltomata sinuosa
TAACTAAATAAAATACTAAAAATAAAAAAGATTGTCTGCAAATTACAGCCCATAATATAATTAAATAAAATACTAAAAATAGAAAATATTGTCTACAAAATGCAACCCATATCAGGGCTCCAAACTCTTAAAAATCACCCAGCGGCCCAAACTTCTTGCATTCTTGCAACTGAATTATCATTCATTAGAGTCTTAGGAGTTATTATAGAAGTGCCGATTATCAGATGCTCAATGAAAGCAAGCGAGTATGACCCGCACGCGGCAAATGTCTCATTCTTTGAAAGGTTCTGTTTTCGACCTTCAAAAGCCCATCGTTCATTGAGCAATTTTTCCGGCAAGTGATTCATTAAGCCACTTTACTTCAACAACTTAGGGAACAACTCCAACAAACCCTCCATGAATATCAGAAATTGAAACTCTTCAAACACTGGTATGTTGCAGTCATAGACATTCATGACTCCCTCACTTATTTTGATCTCAACAGTCACAAAATGCTTCTTCTCCAAATTCATTACTGCTATGATTCTCTTGGCCTCTCTCCAATCCATGGCACCTGGATATGGTCTCTTTCCTCTGACATAGTCAATCATGTCATCATCCCATTCAAACTCAGCAAGTAACTCCTCTAAATTTTTTCCACCAGGAGTTGTTGCTTCTTCACTGAGTTTGTTGTACCGACAGAGGAAATTACCATAAAAATTGAGGTCCATTATTCTATCTCCAAGATCATAGAATTGAATGAATTTTAGATGTCTCTCCCGCATGAGAAGAAGAATTTCATCAACATACTGAAATAATAATACAATTTATATAAGTTAGCAACTTATAATTATACTTGATAAGTTGCAGCAGATGAGTCATCTATTCCCATCTGTTGGAACAGATGACTCATCTGTTGCATGAAATCAAAACAGTAGGTCTACTGCTTTGATTTCATCCAACAGATCAGTCATCTGTTGGAACAGATGAGTCATCTGTTGCAACAGATGAGTAATCTGCTGCAACATATGATCCATCTGTTGGATGAAATCAAAACAGTAGGTCACTGCTTTGATTTCATCCAACAGATGGATCATATGTTGCAGCAGATTACCCATCTGTTGCAACATATAAGACATCTATTCCAACAGATGGATCATCTAAATAAGAAGTACAAAATCATTAAATAAATAGAAGGTTAGTAAAAGTAACTTACCCAGTCCACATACCAAAACTTCATATCAGTCATGTTCTTGAAGTCTTGTGGACCAAATTTATGCATAGAGTAAATTTCTGGGGCCTTTTTTGAATTCATCAGAGTTTTCAGCTTTGCCTTTCTTATGGCAGACACCAACTTGTAGACATTTACCTTCTTCAGCTCTCCTTGCTCTCCTATGGCTCTTGGAACTTCCCCAACAGTGCAAGAAAGAGGAGTTGTAATTTTCCTTGATTTAATATCTGAAATTGCCTTGGAAATTGTTTTTTTTGTCCTCTTAATCTTAACCTGCAATGGAGTGAATGGCTCTGTAATCTTTCTTGATGGGATGACACCCCTTTTAGATGTCAATTCCTTTACAGCATTAGTTAATCCTTAATAGCATCAATCACTCCATTGTGTTTTTCCTTGCACTCTTGGCATTTGCATGCAGAACAAGAGCTTGAAGAGGCAACACCACCAAACTGTCTACCTATGTTGTGTGGTAGATCTGTAGCATGCCTACTAAAAGGGGTATGTCTACCACCAAAGTCAGGGGTATGTCTACCAGTAAAGTCAGGGGTGTGTCCATCACCAAAGTCATGGAGGTTTCCACCACCAAAATCAGCATCTTCAGTATGACCATAGTCATGGTCATTTCTTGATTGAAAAATCATAAGAGGATCACCACCACCACCACCAACACCATCACCACCACCAACAGTAACAACAACACCATCACCACCAACACCAACACCAGCAGTATCAACAATAACCTCATCAAGAACCAAATTATCCTTCCCAAGTGCTTTTCTTCTGATGGCTGTTGCTCCGGCCAATTCTTTTTTTATCCTATTTACCTTAGGGTCTGGTAGAGTTTCCACAGACCCTAAAGTAACAAGGAATGGCATCTTTAACTCTCGATTAGTGGGGATAAGCCATGGATGCACAATCTAAAATCAACAATTAAATGTATTAAAATAATGTTTAACTCATAATTGAATTAATCTCTATAAAAGTAGACTTACTGCTTCCTCGGGTGGTTTGAAAAGATCAAGAACTTTTGCTTTTTTATCGTTCTTGACCGACAACCATCTCAAAATTCTAGGACTAGAAACCTCTTCTTGATAGTCCTTCACTTGTTGTCGGAGATAAGGAATGGCTTCAAATGCCCAAGCCTGTAAAAATTATGCTAAAAATTAAAAATATTATTCAATAAAAAAATTAAAACACAAAAATAAAATATTTACCATGAAAGCCCATGGAAAGCCATATAAGTTGGCTGTCTTTGGCGTTAACGGAGTCAACAAATATTTGACAGTCATTATGAAGCTTTCATGACCCCAAGGGTAGTTATTGAATGCCTCCAGATCTTCCGAGAGCTTTATTAAACCAAGTGGTATGTTGTTGTTAACGTCTCTCGCCCAAAGAATATTATGTACAAACCAAACCAAGCACAATGATTGCTTGTGCTTCTTTGAAAGCCTTTTACCTTCTAACTCTTGAAGTAAATTTACATTTTTGAAGCTTGGACCAACAAGGGACACCAAGTCATCACCATCAGTTGACTTGCCCTTTTGAATTTTCTTGACAGTCTTGGCTGCTGACTTAGATCCTCTTTTTTTTTTTTTTTTTGGTGTGCGGGGTGCTTTCTTTTGCGTAACAACAGGAATAGGTTGAGAAGGAGGATGACATTTTAGTCCAGTAACTATGGCAAACTCCTTCAACCCAAAACAAAGTGGCATGCCACAGTAGTTGATCCAGACTTCATCCATCTTATTATTGTTCTCATACATAAATCTACGTTTGAGAAGACCATACACCATGGTCATTTGAAAACGAGCATTATTATCCTCTGGCAAATCAAGATATTGCCCAATGCAGCTGTTTCTGAAATAATCATCCAATTTTTGTTCTTGAAGTATTTGTCTGAAGGTGTCAAAAGTTTTTTCCATGGTTGACTTTATCACACAATCACCAGTTATATTTATGACATCACACTGCATTGTCACAGAAAAATTATCAATACAGAATGTTTTGACACACTCTTCAGTGGAAGGACTGTTAGGATGAAGGTGTTCCTCTTCCTCATCTTCACTTTCATTATCTCCTCCTTCCTCTGATTCTACTTCATTATCTTCTCCATCCCTCTCTTTATCTACACCTTCTTCCTCTATTGAGTTTTTATCTTCATCACTTTCTCCTTCATCTTCCTCACTTCCTTCATATTCCTCACTTTCCTCATCTTTACTTGAATCTCCAGATTCTTGACTTTTTTCTATTTCCTTCTCTTTTTCCTTCTCTTTTTCTATATTTAAAGCTGATTGAGAAGAGACTTCTTCTTCTAATTGAGATACTGCTTGTATAACAAGCTCTTTTAGTGGTGAATGTATCCTAGCTATTTTTCTTCTTCCTGTTTTTGGAGTTGATTCACTTCCTTTCCTTTTAGTGGGATCCATTTATCTACAAACAAGAGTAAAATAAAGGTCAATGATTGATTTGTGCATCATTAAAAAAAAAGATAACAATGAATTTAAAATGTACAAATAATTGTTCCAACAGATGGGTCATCTGTTGGAACATATGACCCATCTGTTGGAACAGATGAGTCATATGTTGCAACATATGACTCATATGTTGGAAACATAATAAGAGTAAACCAACAGATGGTATAGTTATTTCCAACATATGCTTAATATGTTGCAACATATTATACATATGTTATGGTATTAACAAAATATTTACCACATAATACACCAAGAACATCAACATAAATCAACATTTATCACTTGAATAACAATTTTGAAGAGCAACACCATACAAGAACAACAACACCAACATTTACCAATAAAACAACATCAATAACACCAACAAAATTCAATAAAATCAACAAAACAACAACACCAACATTTACCATCTGTTGGAAACATAATAAGAGTAAACCAATAGATGGTATAGTTATTTCCAACATATGCTTAATATGTTGCAACAGATGAAGCATTTCTTGCAACATATTATACATTTGTTATGGTATTAACAAAACTTTTACCACATAATACACCAATTACATCAATATAAATCAACATTTATCACTTGAATAACAATTTTAAAGAGCAACACCATACAAGAACAACCACACCAACATTTACCAATAAAACAACATCAATAACACCAACAAAATTCAATAAAATCAACAAAACAACAACAACACCAACATTTACCATCTGTTGGAACATATGAGTCATATGTTGCAACAGATGACTCATATGTTGGATGAAATTAAAGCAGTAGCTACTGCTCTGATTTCATACAACATATGACTCATCTGTTCCAACAGATGAGTCATCTGTTGCAACATATGACTCATATGTTCCAACAGATGAGTCATCTGTTGCAACATATGACTCATATGTTCCAACAGATGACCCATCTGTTGGAAACATAATAAGAGTAAACCAACAGATGGTATAGTTATTTCCAACATATGCCTAATATGTTGCAACATATTATACATATGTTATGGTATTAACAAAAAATTTACCACATAATACACCAAGAACATCAACATAAATCAACATTTATCACTTGAATAACAATTTTGAAGAGCAACACCATACAAGAACAACAACACCAACATTTACCAATAAAACAACATCAAATAACACCAACAAAATTCAATAAAATCAACAAAACAACATAAACACCAACATTTACCATCTGTTGGTTTACTCTTATTATGTTTCCAACAGATGGGTCATCTGTTGGAACATATGAGTGATATGTTGCAACATATGACTCATCTGTTGCAACAGATGAGTCATATGTTGGATGAAATTAAAGCAGTAGCTACTGCTCTGATTTCATCCAACATATGACTCATCTGTTCCAACAGATGAGTCATATGTTGCAACATATCACTCATACGTTGCAACAGATGGGTCATATGTTGGAAACATAATAAGAGTAAACCAACAGATGGTATAGTTATTTCCAACATATGCTTAATATGTTGCAACATATTATACATATGTTATGGTATTAACAAACAATTTACCACATAATACACCAAGAACATCAACATAAATCAACATTTATCACTTGAATAACAATTTTGAAGAGCAACACCATACAAGAACAACAACACCAACATTTACCAATAAAACAACATCAATAACACCAACTAAATTCAATAAAATCAACAAAACAACAACAACACCAACATTTACCAATACAACATTTACCAATAACACCAACATAATGTTCAAGAACAAGAACAACAACAACATTAACCCCAACTTTGAGGAGAATACTCAGTTCAAATCTTCTTCTTCTTAACTCAGTTCAAGTCCAGTCCACTTCTTATTCATTAACCAAAGCATTATTTTCAAAAAGCCTAACTTTTTGAGATGCAAGACCCTTCTACAACTGTAACAACAGATTCCAACAACAACAATAACAAAAAATTTACTTCTATCAAAAATAATAACACAAGACAAGAACAACAACCAGACACAACAAAAATAACACAAGACACAACAAAAATAACACAAGACACAATAAAAATACAAATCTCAACAGCTGTTTGCTCAAACAGATCAACTAATATGTTGCAACATATTACTTGCAAAAATTAAAATTTTACTACTTTCACAACAATGTTGAAGAACAAGAATAACAACAACAACAAAAATTTATATTTCACTGAAGATACACATACTATTTTACAAATATACAATCATATCAAGTGTTAACAAATACCACAAATTAGGGTTTCTTTCATTTTTAAGCATAAAACATCAAAATCATCAACCCACAGTTTCAGTTCTTCTTCTTTTTCTTCTTTAATCAAAACCCCAACTTTTTAAAAACCCTAACTTTTCAACTTTTTGAACCAAATAAAAGAGACTTTACCTGAAAAGAGATAGAAAGAGGAGAGCAAAGGGTTCGTCGGGAAAATAACAGAGACTAAGAAGAAGAAGAGAGCAAAATCGTCCTTAACCAGTTGAGAGCTTTTGGGAGATGAAATGTTTTAAAATTTGAAACCAATTTGATCGGTTAAGGGAGAAGAAAAGAATTGGGGGGAGTTGAGTTGGGTGGGTGGGTGAGTTGGGTCTTTTTGTATTTTTAAAAAGATTAAGAAGTTTTAAAAATATCAATTGAGTCCCCAATTAACTTAACTAATTTTTTAAGTGTCTTTGACCATTACTCTTGGTCAATGTCACCAAAATTAATTTTGAGACTTGAGAGTTACCTTCCATTCAATTTTCTCATGTAAATGAAAATGCGATAACTATTTTGAGACAGAGGGAGTACTTCTCTTAATTATTCCATCTATTCATTTTTACTTGTCATGTTTCGTTATAGAGAGTTGATTTGACTAATCTTCAGAGCTAAACTGGATTAGATTAATTCAATATTTTAAATTTAAATATTCAAAAAATATATAAAAAATACGACTCCCTCCGTTCCTAAATAAGTTACCTTTTTAGCTTGGGTACACCCCTTAAGAAATTACTTATTCCTGAAAACAAAAAAAAAAACTATTTTTACTAACTTAACCTTAATAAATACATTGAAAAAATATAACTTTTTTAGTAGTTTCTTGGTTATGTAAAACTATCTTTTTTTAAAGAAGGGTAAAAATGGAAGAATATCGTTAATGTCCTCTTGATTATCTAAAACATCATTTAAATAGGAACAAAATGAAAAGGCTAAAAATCACTTATTTAGGAATGAAGAGAGTATAAGTCGTAATTTTTTGTATATTAATATGATGGAAAAATATATCTTAAAATATTGATCAAATTTCATGCAATTTGAATCTCGAAAAGCAAAACATGACAAGTAAAAATGAAAGGAGAGAGTTTAATTCCGTTGTGGTATTGAAAGTAAATATTTGGAACTTCTCTGTTGGCTTCTTTCAATAGCGGTATAGCAGAAAAAATTGACCTTCGGCATTTTTTTTTAACTTTTTCTGGTGACAAGTGCTACAATAAGTTGTCAACATAAAGATTAAAAGAATAAAAAGAAAAATAATGAATCAAGTCATAAATGATAAACCTCCTCTCAGAAAAGATATTTCTCTTTATAACTATCTGTATTCATAATTCAATGACCCAATAATTTAAATTTGCAAACGTAAAATTCATTAAACGAAAAAGTACTCTGTACCAAAAGTTTTCCTATTCACAGAGCTTAAAGTCGAAATTTTTTATTAAGGAAGAAGTTAACGTTGACACAAATGAGGATATTATTTAAGCAACTACATTGACGCTGATTGAACAATTGATGTTTATATTTTCTTTTAATTACTTGCTTTCATTTTATGTCCCACCCCAACAAAAAATTAAATAATAAACCATGCATTACCCTACCTTTTTTTTTGTGTGATTTCCTTATCGTCTTGAAACGAAACTATTCATATTGGAAAAGTCTAAGCCTAAGTTTGTAAATTTCAAACAATTCCTCATGGAACACATTGAATATGACTCACTTTTTCGTCTTGTGAGTAATTATGTGAATGAAAAAAGTCCAAGAAAAATAAAATGATAGTCCCTCCCACTTAATTTGTGCATTAAGTTATGCTTTTAGACTCTGGTACGGTGGTTGTATATAATTTTTTAAATAATTTATTGGTCTAAATTTGCAACAACTTCCTAAAAAGCTTTTATGAAACTGCCAATCGGGCCCCCAAATCAATTAAGACAAGTAAATTCTTAAAACTAATTTTTGTGAGGAGTATCCATGAAAGGCTTTATTTGATGACTTTTATTGTCTGCTATAATTGACTGTTTCATCAATCCAAAAGTATTTGTTTATTGGAGATTTTATTTTTTTTGTTAATTAAGAAAGGTTTGTCTGTTGGCCACGCTTAGGAAAATTAATTAAATGAACATAAAGGTAAAAGACAAAAAAATGTCACCTAAATAAACGGATGGCATCTTTCTAGAAAAGACATAATTATTTTAGTTACAGAGACATAAGCGCCGAATTTTCAGTATGTTTAGTGATTTGTTTGGATTTTGCTTTTGTAATTGGGAAAATTATGTTGTCTACTCTGAGAAAATATTTAGTCACTTGGTTAATATTTTAAGTTTGTTATCTAGTTTAGCTTTCATATATTATTATGCATTTTTATAAAAGTAACATTTTTACACAAAATTAATATATTATGTATAATATTATATAATTATATATTGAGCTACGTGACATAATATTTTATACTTGATGGTATATTTTTGAAAATTTCGGACCTCACTCTTGGATTAGGTCCCCACCCCACCCCACCCCAAACCCCTAGAGACTTGTTTTCTTTTAATATTTGAGAAAATGACACGAAAAGGAAAAAGGAGATATAGAAAGCATGATATCTGGTAGCTAAACTTGTGAAATTTGTCCTAGATTGGCGCCAATATTTTGTTGGTTACTTCACTATTCAGAAATCATTTATTCTTGTATTTTCTTTATTATAAAATCACAATAGAATCTGGGGAATAATAAGCATGAAAAAATTGGGGGAATAATTAAGTGAGAAAAAAGTATACAAAAGGCTTATGTCATGACTTAGGGTTGTTCATGGTTTGGTTAAAAATCAAATCAAACCGCAAATTGAATCAAATCGATTAAAAAATCCGATATTTGGTTTGGTTTTGAATTTTAAAAACTGATATTATTTGGTTTGGTTATGGTTTTACTAAAAAAAAAATGCAAAAATAACCAAACCGAACCGATAAATTATATATACAAATTTTATAATTATTTATATATTATTTATAAATAAAATATAATTATTTTATTATATTTTAATCATGAACTTAACTTTAGCATATCATAATTTATCAAGCCCGACACTTTAGCCCAAACCCGACAACCCTCAACTTCAAGCCCAACACTTTAATCTTTAGATGTCTAAGTTTTAACCGTAGGATCTCACTTTTTATTTTTATTTTAAAATAATGCGTAGCAAATCAAGTGTTTATTGTTGCATTTTGGGTTCTTTCCGTAATACTAATTAATGCATTAGAATTTATAGGATTACTGTCTCGCTATTTTGGTGGTCGCTTCCTCACAAAATATTTATTTATGATTTTTATCCTATAGACGGTACTACTAATGCTTATTATTTTGGCATTTGATTCACAAATTCAAGAGACAAAATTATTGTTTGCAATGCCAAACAAGATAGGCTTGTTAAAGACATTTACTTTGTGTTACTAGGACTTGTATCTAGGCAAGCCTTTTAGCTATTGTCATTTTTATAGTATTATCAATTTATCATTGGTTAGGATGATAAACCAAAAAAAATGAACCAAACCGACGTTTTTTTTTATTTGGTTTGGTTTGGTTTTAGAAATTTAAAAACCGACTAAATTGATTTGGTTTTAGTTTTGACCAAAAATCAATCCAAAACGACCCGTAAACGCCCTATTTCATGTTATTGTTTTTTGATGTAAATATCAGATAATTTATATAGAAAGATCTTATTCATTCTATTATAATTCTTAATAGCACTTGAAAAGTCTGAGGGTCAATATGCTATAGTGTTTGAATTTAAACCTAATTGTTTTTTTTTTTTCATTTTCTCCTATTAACTTTGTTAAAGAAAATCATTTATGGAACTTCGAAAAATGTACTTTCCATTTGGAATTTAATAACCTTAAACCCCATTTTTTCATAAAAATTGCTCTTTCCTCTCTGGTTTCTTTTTGCTTAATAAATACCATGTACTTTTGAAAGTAAGGAAGGCAAAGAGAATTAGGGGGAAATAAAGTACTCCAATGACTTTCCTATATAAAAAAGAAGAATAAAAAAAGAAAAGAAAATATTTACCCCGTGTTTATATCTCAAAAATAATTTGTGTATCCTTGTTTACATTATTTTTCTACCTTAATAGAATAAATTTTCTACGTTATAGAACCCAAAAATATAATTTTCCCTTCTCATTCTATACCTACTTTGGTAATTTCCATCCCTTTCCTATTTACCAAAAAAAAAAAAACTAAAAAGAGCAAGGTAGCTACAATTAATCAATGCTATTGCCTTATAAAGAGAGTTAATTAAGGGTCTAATTTTGGATTGCAAATGAAGGAGGTCCCCTACCATAATCAATGTTTGGTTAATCAAATGCATAACAATAATTGAGTATAGGCCATGTGATGTTGTCTTGTATTTTAAGGACTTCACAATCAATATTCCTTGTGAAAGATGATGCCCATTTATTAGCCTTTTTTTTTTTTAATTCTTCTTTTACCTCTCAAGCAATCTTCTTTCTCATTAATTACTACATCCCCTTTAATTCAAGCATTAAACTTGGGCCACAAAAGTTGGGTAGTTGCCATTCTCATTATATACATTTTTTCAACTGCCTATATATTAAAATGGAAAAAGTCCAAAACCTCACCCATGTTATGTCACATCTTGTACTCCCTTTGATCACTTTACCTGTCCACTATTTAAAAAATTAATTTTTATATTTATTTATCATTTTTAACAATCAAGAAAAATTTTAAAAAAATAATATGTTTTTTCCTTAGCATTAGTTACTTATTTTTCAAATTATTTTCAAAGACCTAATACTAAATATTTGGACAAGTAAAAGTGAACGAACGGGGGCAATTATTTGTGTCAAATTGTTTAAATTCAATCTTCCTTTGGAGCCATTAATTAGAAATAGCAGACCTATTAGTCGTTTGTCTAAGGCATGCCAATCTAAACTAAGGACTTTTCCTTAATACTTATCTAAGAGGAATAAAATATTTACTCGTTTGTACTTATTTATAAATTCGTCCCTTAAAGAAGAGAAAAGGGTAAAAAAATACTCTTAACCTATTGAATTCGGCTCAAAAATATTTTCCTCCCACCTATTAAACCAAGAATGCATGTCCTCAACGTTTATGAGATAAAACAAAAAAATATTTTGAGAAAGATGATGAGAGAATTAGAAAAAAAAGAGGTTGAGATGCAGGAAATGTTTGTCGTGATGTTAGCAGAATGTATGGATGAAGTGTTCACTCGTGTCAATTTTTCTATGTTTGAAAGAGTAGAGACAACATTGCATGTGCTTAACTGGTTTATACACATGTTATGATTTGACTCATACTCCCATATAAACATCATGGATCTATTTAGTGACGGAATCACTATTTTCAGTTAGGGGTTTCAGAATATGAATAAGTAAACATATGAATTAGTCGAAGGAGGTTTAACCTCTACTATATATACATAAAAAATATTTAATCATATATAAATAGTGTAATAAAACTCCTGGAATCAAGCTGGCTCTGCCCCTGGATCTACCCATGCCTTATATATCGACATTGTCAACAAAATATAACACTTGCACAAATTCAGTATTATCCTTCCAAATTCCATTTTATTTGACTTAATTACCTCTGTTCAAAGGGCTACGTATATATGTCTTTTTATCCTATCAATTTTATAATCTTTAGTTATTACTTAAAAGATCAATGGTAGTAGTTTCTCCGATCGACTTCGACAGGACAATTATAATCATTGAGACTATAATTCAAACTGTAGTATCACGAGTTTGTATCTCAATAACATCCTGACTATTGTTCTTTAATTGTACATTTTCAATTTCGTTATCGACTATAGAGGCGAAAGGAAAAAAAAAGAGGCTAATAACTATTTGTTTTATAGAGTTTTGATATATACAATTATCATATGTAGCTTTCATGCACTATGCTATATCAAATAGTGATAAAGTCTAGCACCTCAAAACACTACCTTTTTTTTTTTTTACCGATTTGGACATAACATAATTGATTTATTCAGAAGAGGTGGCAAAAAAATATTAGATACATGTCCATTCTATGGGAATTCCACTTACATTTGTTCTTTTTAACGTTATAATTTGAGTGGCAAAATAGCCCAAATCAAATGTAATAGCTAGAAGATTTACAAGTGTAATTTCATCATAAAGTTGGAGGTTTGAGTAATCTGCTTTAAGCCCATGATATTTGTCGTAAAAGTTGTAAGGCCAACCCATTCATTTTTAAACCAAATGGGTTGGGCCCAAATCTTAAAGTTTGTACCATATTTTAATGAAAATTTTACATTGTATAGCCGCACATCAAAATAGAGATTTTTACCCATCACATCACTTAATAAAATTTATTTACAATAATAACTTAACTTTTTAAAACTAACAAATATAGCACATTTTATAACAAAAATGACACTTTAAAAAGATGCAGTGATAGATGCATCAAATAATCGTAACTACCTCCATTAATTAAAAGATTTATTTTCACAAATACACTACACTCTCTCTCCCCATTTCTTTCCCGCCCCATAAATATCTCTAATGAAAAAGAAGAATTATATAAATAAAATGAATTAAGGAATTAAAATGTTTCTTCTAATTTTATTTATACCAACTTTTAAGAACAAAATACTATTAATATATTTCAAGTATGTTACATTGTGGATTATATA
>QJPP01000578.1:0-11484 GCA_003996215.1 Jaltomata sinuosa
ATGCATTACTAAATATTATCACATTCACTTCAGGGAATGGATCTATATTTGTATCAATCAAAATTCTCATTCTCCAGGAATAGAATATAATCGTGCCTTAAGCCTATCAAATTATGATAGCTAATTAGTACCTCTTTCAAGATATTGCTACTTTAGAATCAAATCGAGGCATACATATGATGTAGAGAATCTTTCTCTAATGAAACGGATTTAATGACTTTTGGTCAAGAGTACAACTATTTTGCCTTAGTCATCATTAGATCATCACTATGGTGGATTAGGACTTAAACCCAACGACTTACCCATATAAAGAAGTCTTAGGCCATAAATCAATGTGACTCGAACTCAATATCTTATATAATCATGGTGCGCCAGGACTTTAACCTGATGTCTTACCCTTTAGTATGATAAGACTTGAATCCATCGTTTTACCCTTCATCAATGACATAAATATGCCAAAGTGCAACAAAATTCACCTCTAACCTTTAAAAAGTATTACCCACTTCTTATAGTCATAAGCGTATATGTATTATATCATCATACTCTCCTGCAACTCATGATGAAATTATTAACCATCTCAAATAATAATCTAAAACAAAATATTATAGCTATTTCCCAAATTTAGCACAAGTGAAATAGTTTTGCGTATTATTAGAGAGCAAGCCAAGGAGAACCACAAATTTAAGCCTTCTCTCAAAACAATTCATGGACAAATCGTAGCCCAACCAGTTCATACGAGTAGGCCTACTATTATTATAGTAATTCACAAGCCATATATTTTCAACAAGAGTCACGTAATTATGATGTCTCATGTGACCTTGTTAGATTTGTTAGCAATATAAATCTTAGGCTTTTTTTCACGTGACATGTCAACAACATAGAGTACTTACCTGAAGATCTCCCCAATTCTTGATACTCATCTCACGTGTACTTTGGGATAAGTTAGAGACTCGTTCTGATAACGTGTTATAAAATATTAAACTAAGAACAAGAAGAATAGAGAAGGAGAAGAGAGAGGTTCTTATTTGTCTTAATGGATTCCTCTTAGGGATTAAGGGATGAATTACAATGAAGGAAAACTCATTTATTTATAGGGGAAAACTGACTTGGTCCCAAAGTTAGGGTTCCTAACTTTTCTCCAAAGAAACTTAAATATAGACATTCACTATAATACAAATATATTTATAACAAAAACGACTTTAGTGAAATTTTCTTAATACTTGAGTGACCATAGGGAGAATTAACTCAGGTATTTTATGGACCTACAAGTTTCTCCTCGTGAGTGTTGTGTGCAAATTTCTTGGCTCTTCATAGGCCAACATGAGAGCTACTAGATCTCCTCCATTACCAAAGTTGACCCGTCCAACCATCAAATTTGATCCAAAAATATTTCTTAACATAGAGATTACTGTCCGCTTTGAAATTTGAACTAAAGCTATCCGCTAACTATGGACTCCTAACATTATGGCGCAGAGCTGGCGAGAAACAAAGTACTAATATTTTAATATTTGTCAAATGCAACAGTACTATGCCTCAAATATTCTTGAGTAATCGACATAAATAGTCGTTCATCAAAACAGTAGCCAACAAATGTATAATTTTTAGTTTATTAAGGTATGATGTATATGGAATATACATTTTTGATACAAAATAGTATATATTTTATATATATTTAACTAGCGAATGTAATTATTTTTAACAGATCGGCCAAATATGTAAATTGCCCAATATTTTTTGCTTCGGCTGATCCAAGTTTCATATATATATATTTTTTTGATTTATCAAAATCAAGTTTGAGATCAACGTTTATGTATATGCCTTTTAAATTACCTCAATCCTTTAACGATTCTCCTTTGTTGGGGGCTGGTGGGAAGGTGGGGTTGAAATCTTAAAAAACAAACAGAATATAATACCAAATTAGATTAGGATTAGAGACTTCGAGGTCGTAATACAAAAGGATATTTGAGTATTGGAGTGAATGAATTGAAAATGATGCTTCTTTGAAGATAAGTTCAGACAACAAAATATTATTGTTACTATTGAACATTTAAAAAAAAATGCGTAGTCAATTCATCCATTGTTTCATTTAATAATATAGGGCTTATTGTGAAATAAAGTCTTTTGTGAATATAAAACCTGGTAGTCAAATAAATGTATGTAGCATCAACCGCTTAAGGTACAAAATTGTTTAGGGTTTAGACTTGAGACTTTCAAAAGTTTGATATATAATTGGAATACGAAAATATTTTAGTATTGGAGTGAATATAGTGTCAACGATTCCTCTTTCAAATATGAGATAAGGACATCATTAAAAATGTTGCATAATTAAATCATCAAAATTCCTTGCTTTAATTAAGAGGATTGAAAAAATATAGTCATCTTGAATAAGAGGATTAAAGTATTAGAAAACCTGGTATTCTAAATATATATATATATATATATATATATATATGAACATGATCACTTGCTTAAGCTACAGCAGACAACAAAATCAAACAACTGGAGAAATATTTCTTGAAAATGGAAAAGAAACAATTTCTGAATAAGAACATGATCAATGCAATTTTAAAAATAACATTTAGTAGTAATCCAAGTCAAATTATGTCCGCAGAATGTGGATCTTCTTGTTTTCTTTTTTTCTTTTTTTAGTTTTCTTCCTCTCTTTCAAAAGACTCAAAAGAGCAGTAAATTTAATTTCAAAATATACAAATCAAGCATGTTACAATTTTATTGAAACAAAATAGAGGAGTAGAATTGTACCTTAAGTTCAAAATAGAAAAAATTACATGGGTGAGTATCTTTTATAAAATATTTACTACTTTTAGTGATACTTTTTATTTATTATCATCTATAGCAATATATAGCAATACTATGAAAAATCTGCAGTATGTATTAAAAGTGAATTATGCATGCAATATAGATGTATTATAAGTGTTTTAAAATGTATTATGTTTGTTTGGTAAGAAATTGACACAATAATATTATAAGTGTGTGATAAATGTATTATCCATGAATAAAATTTGTATTATATGTGTTTTATAAATTATTCTCTGCAATATGTATTAAAATTGTATTATAAGTGTCCAGTGAAAAAAAATGTTATTGCTATAGATGGTAAATATTTTCTTAATATAGCATATCTATGTAAGTTTCCCAAAATATGAGGCAATAATACCTCCTAGAAGTATCAAATGGGTTGAGTTAATTATAAGTGGGCGTGTTATTAACCTTTTGGGCTAAAATGAGTTGGGCTGAAATGAGCTAAAATGTGAGTCATAACTCAATTTCGCCCAATTCCTACTAAGTTTTAATTATTTTATAATTTTTTGGTACCTAATAAAACTATCTTTTTCTTTATATGACTATATATAACATGTCGAATAAAAAATATCTTTTTGAAAATACTTGAATAGATTTTTCACATATCAGTCCAATTTTAATGGGTTAAAATGAATTGGACAGAAATGAGCTTAGCTAATAAACGGGAGGGTCAATTTTATTTATTTTTATTAAGAATAAAACGTGGTTTGAATATAAATATTCATCTGAATATTAAGATGTGCATCAATATTAAGATATACAAATCTAAATATACATCTAAATATTAAGATATTGTATATATTACGGTCTAAATACTGAATATATATCTAAATATTAAGATATTATACGTATTAAGATTTGAATATCAAATATACATCTAAAAGAAAATTTGAATACTGAATAATTAAGATAGTTATTTTCTCATTCAAACTATATATAAGAACTATCCTTATTAAAATTTGTACATATAAAATTCAAACTAAAATACTTATTAATCTAATATTATACCAATAACATATTTTGAAGAAATTATATGTTGGTTTGTGGTGGTGGTTGTGAGTGTCGATTATGAGAGTTGTGATGGTGGTGTTGGCTAATGGTGGTAGTTGTGCATGATAGCGCCTAAGGGTATGGTGGCTAACGATAATGGTTAATGATGATCGTTGATAGTGGTAATATTTGGTGGCGTCTAAAAATATAATTATGGTGGATGATAGAGATAGTTATATATAATGATGATGGTGATTTGCAGTGGTGGAGGCAGAATTTTTCGTCAGCAGTGTCACCTTTTAAAATGGGAATAAATAAATAAATTTATGTAACACCATATTAAAAAATGAACAAAATATAAATAAAATACAATTTACATACACTACTATACTTTTTCTAAAAAATAAAATAAAAAAATACTATAATTTTCCTTTTTGAAATGTACTCAAAATAACCTTACAATGGGTGAGAAAAAGAAGGTAAAAGAGAAAAATAAAAAAATAAAAAAAGAACCACCACAAACTAGAGTGTCAATGGGACGGTTCGCTCGGTTATTTTTTAAAAATTATACCATCCCAATTTTTTTTGAGTATTTTACAATGCATAACCAAATTTAGATTTTTTAAAAACATCCCAATCATGTCAGATTTTTTTGGTATCAATATGGTTCGATTAATATTCGATTGTTTTACTTTTAAAGTGTTACCTCATGCACCATTATTTAAACCTTTTTTTATTACTAAAAGAAATCAACTCAATAAAGTCCATAGAGGAAAAAACACATTTCGTAATTGTTTGATACCCACAATAATATCCTTTTAAACCTAAAGGCTAAATAAACTAAAGGCCCAAAGTCAAGTGGCCTAAATTATTGGGGCAAGGACATAAATAGCCTTTCGCCTAAAATTAATGCCATGCAAATGGCTCGAGTTTTTTATTTGCCAATTTGTAGCCTTAGGCAGCTGAAATAACAGCCTTTGTTGACTGAAATGTTTGTTGACTTTCCCTAATTGTTATCCTCTTTTTTTATTTGCTTTTTCTTGCGGCTCTTTCTTTTAAAAAAAAAAAAAACTTTTTTACTCTTTTAATTCCAATTCGCTCCTCTTCTTGTTTTTTTAAAGAAATTTTTATTGCAACTCTTTTTTAAAAAAAAAAAATCACTGCTTTTTTTTTGCTCTTTTTTCTTTTTTGTTGCTCTTTTTTTCAAACTCATTTTTTCATCAGAATACTCTAAAGTATTGATACATATATACAATACAATACATATATGATATAATTTCTATACACATCCTATACAGATACATATTCTATACAATAATAATATGAAATCTATACACATCCTAGACAAATACATATTATATACAGCAATTTGTACAATTTCTATACACATCCTATATAGTTTCTATAGAAATATTATACAGATACATATTCTATACAATAATTATACAGTTTCGATACACATCATATACAGTTTCGATAGAAATATTATATATATACATATTCTATACAATAATTATACAGTTTATATACACTTCTATACCCAAAGGCTACAGAGTGAAAATAAATATGCCAAAAGGCTATTTTTTGTCCAATATGCAAACTTGGGCAATTTGTTTTAAAATTGGTCATACAGTGTCATTTTTCCTAAATTATTTTTATATTTAAAAAATAATTTATAAAATATATTTATATATTAAATTTAACATATTTGTTAATATATAAAATATATTTGCATTTCAGTAATATGTCATCAAACTAATTACTGTAAAATCCATAACATCAAACACATACTTTTGTTTTGGGCAGAAAGTAGTGAGAAACTAGTATATAGAAGAACCAAAGAAGTGGCAAACCTTCTTTGCATGTTGAGGAGTGCATCAGTAACTGATTCCAAGGCATCACATGGTGGTTGGAAAGTAGGCTATCTTTCCCAATGTTTATGTTTCTCTTAAACTAACTTGACAAGTAGTGGTTGTTGCTTGTATCAGTACTACTACTATCCGGAGCTCCATTTTAATTACACCCTCACTTAAGGCAGGGAATTTTGGCTACTAGCAATAAGTGATTCTAGTTCTCTTTCTTTATGGCAGGTAAAACACGACAGTGAGGAGATTTGTGTTATGTATCGAGAGGGACCAGAAGGCACTGATGGAAGATATATGCACAGCGGAAGCATTTCAAGAACGTACTGCTTACATGAATACTAGATAACACATCCGTTTATGCTAGAACATATACAATCATGCTAGAACACAAATACTTGCTGAAATTTAATTCGATAAATATCTCTCGAAGCATGATCACATATCTTCAAGCAAATATGCAAGTCCGATTCCTGTTCTGCAGTCTTCTGCAGTGATCCCAAATTCACAGTCGAACTCTCTCAATACTTGGGTGGGCAAGTATCACATAGAAAACTGATTGTCTTTTAGGTTAGGAGAATCCCTACTTATAGAAATACTTTTCCTAGTCCAAAAAGTAGACCAAAAACCCGTTTGTATTCTAACAAGAAAACAAAACGCCTATTTTCTTCCTTTTCTCTAGAAAATAGGATTCTGAGTTCTAGTTAAATATGGGAACTGCATGGACCACATAATTAATTACTGAGGCTCCCTACTATGAAAATAATTCAAAATTTTGATTCAAATTATACTTACCATAATAAATTACAAATCATTTCACTAGAAATTAGTAATTGCACTCCTATATTTATATTGTGAAATTCCCCATTAAACACTTATGTAATTCCCCATGTTAAGATTACAGATACTAATCAATAAATTAAATTTCTGACGAATTCAATCTAATGAAATTTCCTTTTGAGCACTGCTTAACTTATTTCATGTGTCGGATTCATAAAATTTTGCAAGGTTTGACACAGTAAAAACTTATAAGTTTCTCAAAGAGGCATATCATCAATCTCTATACCGAGGCATGAATTCTATCAACTAACTTATTATTTCACCAATATATATTATTATCATCCAATCTACTAGGTATATTGACCCATCTCAGGATCTCACCTTTTAATAAATCAAAATAATAATTAATATATACAGCTCATAATAGTTATATCAAGATTGAGAATATAAGTACATTTAATAGTTTAGAGAATATGTGTTTGTCAATCAGTCTAAAACATCTATTTATGCTCGTTCTCGTTCAATACATACAAAATGTACTAGCACAAGAAGTCAGAACTACACCGTTCCCATAATCAAGATAAATTACATTTAAATTTTTGCTATAATCATACCGATGGCTTGTCCAATTTCCATCCTAGATTGAGAACAAAAATCTTTATACTTATAGAACCGATAATTTAATCCTCTGTGTATAAGCTAAAAAACTCTATACACTAAATCATCTACTATATAAGTAAATGGACACATAAACGAATACATGATCTATTAACTCTTTGATTAAAATTGATTTAACAATTGTTCTATAATAAATACTATATCTAAGCACATGGTCAATAATATATACCATAGTTAATAGTATATATCCCAACAATCTCCCACTTAGACTTTTAACCATCACAATTGTTATAATATACTATATATCTAAACGCATGATTAATAGTATATATCCTCACAATCTTCCACTTAGACTTTTAACCATCATAATTGTTATAATATACTATATCTAAATGAATGGTTAATAGTATATATCCTAATAATCTCCCACTTAGACTTTTAACCATCATAACTGTTATAATATACTATATCTAAACACATGGTTAATAGTATATACCTTAACGATCTCCCACTTTGATGTTTCACCTTTGACAATGGATAGAATACTATGTCTTAATACATGATTAACAATATATACATTGATAATCTCCCACTTAGACTCTTAACTATGCATCTACAACTTTCACAAATAATCCTTTTATATTACTTATCAAAAAGATCTTACCAAGTTGTTTTCTTATGAAACTTAGTCTAGTAGTTCTTCATCATAACTGATCAGTTTGGTACTTGATCTTCAAGTATTCTATCATGAAATACTCCATGAGTGTGAAACTCTCTCAAAAATACGTAAAAAATCGATCTCTATTATAATTATCCCACTACGACTAAGTACTACTGCTATAATCACACTTTCATATTCTAGAGTCTTAATATTTTCTACAAAAACTTTCGTTATTGAAATACTAATGACTTCTTCATGTAGTGTTCTATGCTCACATCATTCCCACTCTAATAGTGTTCTATATCTATTAACGTTTCTTTCACTACTTAAATGCAATGGAACGTCAATTCTGACATATCGATTGATGTTCTTGAGCATCTGAATTTTTTAGCTGACTCATTTGTTATTTCTTTCATCTGTTCCTGTAAAGCTAGTTTACTTCTAGGAACATAGTTTATTAAAAGGTCCTTTTCTAGAAAATCGACAATTGTGTTAATAATTAGCTTATTTTCTTTAGGATGTTAAAATAAACCTTTTTTCATTCTTTTTGGATATCCATTAAGCATAGGGCTCTTGGAGTAACCCTCATCTGTTTTGGAGTTGAATGGGAGAGAATGAAAATATAAAATTGAATGGGAGAGAATGAAAATATAAAACACATTTTTGAGTTTTCAGATCCCTTTGCTCTGCTATAGAGGTCCACGCTCCGCTATAGCGGTACCGCCGTAGCGGAACCTACCGCTATAAAAGTGCTGATCGGCATTGACTTCTACTATAGCGGTAATTTGTTTGCTATAGTGGAGGTCGCTATGGTGGTGTGTCAACCGCTATGGTGGTTGATACGGGACAGAAAGTCATAAATTCTCTCCAAAGGGTCCATTTTACAACACACTTAATTTCCTGATATTTTGGAACAACCCCTTCACGTCAACCTCGATTTCGGGAGTTCTACTTACCCAAATTTGATTCTGAAAAGTCTTCCAGACTCCTTTATGTCTTAGCTAATAAAAAAACTAGCTCAAATCAAGATACTTTACCCAAACTTTACCCGGATTACCCTAAACTATACCTCGCTCCAAAACTGGCCGAGACTCTGAATTTTCAACTCACAAACTTGGAAGTTTTCTTACTCAAAAATTGGCGCAAAAAGTTTACTCATAATGATGAACTTGGTCATTACAATTCTAATGATGAGTGGCTAGAATTTTATGTGAGCTTACGAATAAGCAATTATGTAATAGATTGGGTACCACGTCGATACAATAAATATGACTAGTTGGACAAGATTAAAGTCCCTTTAGCATGTGTGTAATGGTGAGTAACATTTATGAGTTTAGATATGTTGCAGAGTGATGCAGATGAGATACAGAGGCTATAAAACTGTAAATCAGTGTGGATTTGGTTCCTTAATTCTGATATGACTGCTTTATAATTATGGAGTTTATGATTACTTAATATGTATATTTTTAGGTGACTTAAATGTCCAGTATTGATTGACATTGATATGGTTGAATTTGAGTTTGTGTACCTTGGTGTGTGGACTACATTGATCTTTTGTGTTACTTGATTTTGAGGTTAAATTTTTGTGTGTTGTTGTACTTCTTGTTGTTGGGTTGATTGTGGTTGGGGGTGATGTCTCACTGATAAATGGTAGGTTTCATGAGCATGAGATATCATGATAGTCAACTGATGGATAAATTGTAATAGGTGTATGCTTGAAAGTATGATGGTAATAGGTGGTAATAGTCTTGCAAATTATCACAAGTGTAGAAGGGAATTTATGGGGATCACAACTAGAAACTATTTCCATAACAAGAAGGGTAATTCTAAGCTTCTATAAATGTATTGTGGAATTATGATAAGCAATGAATAAGAGGTATGAGGTTATAGTATGAAGTTGTGGCATGATGATTATCTGTTTATTTTGTTGATTATATATCATATTGCATGGACTAATCTTAGTCGACTGATGATGGCCTACTAGTAGGTGTGGTGTACTGGTACTACTCCTGCTACAATATTTTGGAGTGTAGGTGTATTACAGATTGATTGAAGTTTCTTAGTTGAAGTGACGAGTATTCATTATCAGCTTTTGCGTATCTCACTCTTCAGGTGAAAGTTGTGTCTTTTATTTTTCTTGTCATTACTTTGTATTAGAAGCTCTTGTATATATCTAGACTAGGTCCTTAGGAAATATTGTATCTAAATAAAGATTGTCTGGTTTTGGCGGAAATAAATGTGATTTTGAGTTTTTAATTTAATTGGTTATTATGAATATGTTCTCTTAAGAATTTACCTTTTAAAAAAGGTCATGATGGATGGTAAGGGATTCTCCTGTCGAGTAGGTGTCTGCACGATCTCATAATTTAGGTCGTGACAGTTGGTATCAGAGCACTAGCTTACCAGTCTCACAAGTACAAAATCAATGTCTAGTAGAGTCATGTGGATTGATGTGTAGACGTCCACATCAAATCCTTGGGAAGCTGTGAGGCATATAGGAAGTCTGTCCCTTTTATATTTCCTATCGTGTCGTCTCAATTTATCATTTACCCGAGTTGAGTACAATTGGTATCTTTATGAGTTCAATTGGTATCTAGTCGATTTCAATTGGTATCTCAACAAGTTTAATTGATATCTGGGAGATTCCAATTGATATCTACCAATAGTAGTTATGTTAGTATGCTTGACTAGATAATTGTGAGTTGAATTAATAGTAAATTGTTGTGTGTTAATATAGTAATGAATTGGAGTATGATGAAATGATAGTGAACGAGGACTATGCCTGTTAATGAAGTGAAAGTTCCACTACTATATCATTTTGGCTGACAGGCTTCGCTGTAGTAAAGGGAATCCTCGCGCCAAGGAGCCCGCTTCCGTGAAGAAGTGGTCGCTATAGCGCATATGTTCTAGGCGTGGAGGTCCATTATAGCGAGATTTCTCTCGCTACAATGCTCTGCTTAATGTGATGGACTGCCGTAGCGAATCAGTTCTCATTGTAGCACTTTGCCACAGTGGAAGATCTCTAATTATACGAAAGAGACTATAACAAAAAATTTATTGATAAAAAATAAGGCCATTATCTTCTGAATGTCATCAAATGGGCACCTGCAAGATTAAAAAAACAACGAAAACTATCTAACTAAAATAAAGATTATCCAAAACATGCTAGAAATGAAAATTGTCTAAACAAACCCTGTAAGGGCAGATAATCACCAAATCTGAAAATAGGGGAATAAGGGGAGGAGATGCACTGTGTCGCTGCCTAACTAGTCGCTCCATCGCTGCCGGTGCCTGAGTCGCTGAAATCCATGTTGTCCATCCCACTCAGGAAGGAGAACTCCTGGGTATCTTCTGTGGTCTCTTTAGGAATCTTCTCACATGGAGCTAGGGACTTTATGAGGGTCTTGACCCCCTTCCACACTCGGACCAGCATCTTGTCACGCGAGTGCCTCTTCTTCTTTTCTGCATCGAAGTCTTCTCGGAGCTCCACATGAGCTTGGACCAGGGAATCAAAGGTGCCCTGAAGAGCATATGTAGTACCGGTAGCAGCACTCGACAAAGCAGACTCTTGGAAAGGCATGTGCAAACCCCTCAGGATCTCCCTCATTGTGGCTATGTCCGCCTTCATATGTTTAAGAGGGCCCGCAGGCTATGAAGGTCCAGCCCCATCTTCACCACACCTCTAGCCATCGCTGCCCTCTCCCTTTGAGCTAACCTTTCTCTTCTTGTTATGCCCGTGTGCACCCTTCCCCC